>JAVJIF010023906.1:0-58809 GCA_038442645.1 Agave tequilana
TCTGCTTATGATGGTGATAATGACGAGGATTAGGATTTCCTGATCTTCTGATATTCAATTATTATTTTGTCTTTCTTTAAAAAGCTTTTAATTTTTTTTTTTGTAAGGTCTCTTTCTCAATATTTAACTTATAAGCTCTTTTAATTACATATCCAAACTGCGACTGCTGCTCTTAAAAACACTGCGACCATAGTCGCATCCTACTATGGATGCAATTTATGGTCGCAGTTAATCATTTATCAGTTCCCAATGCGACTTTGGTCGCAATAATGTACTGTTTTGGAGTTCAAAGTAATTTAAAATTATAGTGTATTAACTTTTAAACTGTTTTGGATAACTGAACAGTCACCTAGGAAGTATACAATTTTTGGGAAAAGATAGAAAATATATTGGAGAGATATTCACGTGGTCCGAGAGCTTAAACCTTTTGGAATTCCGGATTAAAAAATATATAAAGGGTCATGAGCAAAGGATTAAAAAACATACCATCCTCTTCACCGGAAAGAAGCCAATACATTCAACAATGTCTTCACCATCACCACCGTCTTCACCGGAAAGAAGCCAATCATCAAATGATGATTTTATGTTTAGTTCTGAAACAATGTCTCGCTATGGGTCAGAATCTGAATTGATACAGACGACCCTTTCTGGGAGTTCATTGATGAACCAAAACACAAACATGAAGAGGAAGAAAGCGACGATGAGAACTGTACTGAAGAGGAGGAAGAGACAGAAGACGAAAGCATGACTCTGACGACGAATCTGATTACTATGGTGATGACGACGATTAGAAGTTAAAAAATTGTATTTTGTTTTCTTTTTAAATATATATAAATCAAATTGAGTTATTTATGGGAGTTTTTCTTTTTAAATATATATAAATCTGTTTTCTAAAGTATTTGTGTGAATTACATTTTTTACTACTATGTATCGGTTGAAATACTGCGACCATGGAGGCAGACTTAATAAATACAATGCGACCAAGGTCGCAGTTGCTGGTCTTTAATCTAATCAACAACAACACTGCTACCTTGTCGCAGTTTCTGACCGCATCAGACAACAGACAACTTTTCATTTTTCATTTAGATTCAAAAAAAATGACTTAATCCAAAACAACACTTAATAAAACAAGAACACGGCGACCTTGGTCGCTATGCATGTTAATCTAAAGGAAAACACTTATAACGTACTGCGACCAATGTCGCAGTCCATGTAAAGCGACCTAAGACTGCAGTTGTTGGCCATCTTTATCAACAACAACAATGCGACCTTGGTCACATTTAACCATGTACACTGCGACCATCTTTATCCTTAACAACACTGCGACCTTGGTCGCAGTTAATAATTATATTACTTCACCTTAAAATTTTTAAAATGAAAAGGTTGCGACATTGGTCGCAGTTGCTGGACGCAGACTTAATAAATACACTGCGACCCTGGTCGCAGTTGCTGGACTTTAGTCTTACTCAAAACAACACTGCTACCTTGGTCGCAGTTTTCTGACTGTAGTATTAATAAAATAAATGCGACCTAGATCGCAGTTGTTGCTGTTTAGTCTTAATAAAATACACAGCGACTTTGGTCGCAGTTGCTGGTCTTTACGAATCAACAACATCACTGCGACCTTGGTCGCAGTTGGTGGTCTTTATAAATAATCAACAACAACACTGCGACTTTGGTCGCAGTTGATGGCCGCAGTCTTAAAAAAATAATCTCCAATCTTGGTCGCTATTGCTGGTTTATCTTAATCAACAACAACACTGCGACGATGTGACACGGTCACCGCAACAGTTACTTAGTCGCAGTCTTTGGTCGCAGTGTCGACCCTGGTCACAGTAGTTACTGTTTGCAATGTATCTTATGCGACCTGGGTCGCAGTGTCATCTATGATCATAGTTGTTTTGTTTGCAATGCATGGCTGCGAAAAAAAGTTCGTAGTTTATTAAAAAAAACAAATATGCTTTTTATTTATGTCGAGGCATTTATCTCAGGCATGTGCAAATGATACAAAACGATCTCTTATACAATAAGATTGAGTGTTACAAATACAGCAGTACAAAGGAAGACTAAAACATCAAAAAAATCCCTTGTTGACTAAGAGCAATCTCTTCCTGAGGTCTGGTGGCAGCAGAATCAATAAGATTCAGTGTTACAAAGAAGACTAAACATCAAAGTAGCCAAGAAGACTAAAACATCAAAAAATCCCTTGTTGACTAAGAGAAATCTTCTTCTTGAGGTCTGGGTGCAGCAGAATCAATAAGATTGAGTGTTACAAAGAACACTAAACATCAAAGTATCCAAGAAGACAAAACATCAGAAGAGCCAAGAAAGCCCTTGTTGACTACTAAGAGCAATCTTCTCCTGCAGGTCTGGAGGCAGCAGAATCTTTCGTTTATGAACATCTCTTCACCAGAAGGTTATCCAGTGAGCATGGAGTTCCTCGATGTCACTTCTGGGGTAAGAGAGGAGGTTTTGAGACCTCACAGGGAATGCTACCCACCACTATATCCCACCACATCCCACGCCGCCATACCCACTCTGACCATCCGTTACCAGCAAGCTTGACTGGTGCATCAAGTCAGAGCAGATCTCGGTGAGGATTAAGTCCTCGTCAGGGATCATGACTTCTTCCCTTGTGAACGACGAGGACCATGACTTCTTCCCTTGTGGACGATGAGGTCTATGACTTCTTCCTTGTGGACGAACATCCATCAAGTTCGTCAATAAGGTCATCTTCATCCATGGAGGCAGGCCCCTGTTAGAGACTCTGAAGAAGGCGGAAATTCTCAGAGCAATTGCTCTCGAAAGAAAACAGTCTAATTATGGGCTATTAAAGGGAGAGGGTGAGCCCTATTTATAGGCAGCCCATGGTCTCCAACCGCCAGCGCCGGTTTGGCATTAAAAGACATTAACGCTAAACCCAATGAAGAACCGACGCGTAGACAACCGCTTCGGGAAACAACGAATGGTGCGGGGTTCGTCACATAGACTTGACGTTTAAAAGATCTCATAAAATCTTTATGACAGGTCGCGTTCTCACGGACTGACTCCAAGTCGCATCAGACAACACACAACTTTCATTTTTCATTAGATTCAAAAAATGACTTAATCCAAAAAAAAAAACAACACTAATAAAACAATACTTACTTAACGTTACTGCGACCAAAGTCGCAGTCCATGTAATGCAACCCTAGATTGCAGTTGCTGGCTATCTTTATCAATAACAACGCTGCGACCTTGCTCGCATTTAAACATGTACACTGCGACAAAAGACTTTGGCTAAGGTCGCAGTTTAAATGTACATTGCGACAAAGACTCTGAATACATTATATTCAAAAAAAAAATATTACTTAACGTACTGCGACCAAAGTCGCAGTCCATGTAATGCAACCCTAGATTGCAGTGTGGCTATCTTTATCAATAACAACACTGCGACCTTGGTCGCATTTCACCATGTACATTGCGACCAAAAACTTTGACTAAGGTCGCAGTTTAAATGTACAATGCGACCAAGACTCTGACTACATTATATAAAAAAACAATTAAACTATAAAGTAGAATTTATCGCAGGCTGAAAACATTGATCTGAAAAGATTTATATTTTCAAAAAAAAATTTATCTCAGGCTTGAAAAGGAGAAACTACATCTTTCAAAAAAAGAGGTAAAGAAATAAGGCGAAAATAATTTATATCCTATAAAGAGCGGCAAAATAAAAGGGGGGAAAAATAATAATAAACAATAATCAAGGGAACGCTCTAAGAGTTGCTTTTCATAAGGGGTATTTGTAATTTAACAGTCGCCTAAAAAGCGTAGTGTTGCCGCAAGTCAGTGACGTGACAATTTGAGCCACGTCAGCGCAGGCTGAGAGAGTTCTCTCAGCCTGCCGGCTGATATCCATTTTTCTCATATATATATATATTATATATATATATATATATATATATATATATATATATAAACAAAGAAATTCACTAATTAAGCTGGATACATGTACCTCAAGAAGCATAAGTATTCAAGCCTAAAGGTGATTTTATAAAATAAAGTCCTTGGTTTTGTGGCCTAGTTCACTCGAATTTGAGTCTGTGGGGTGTTTTCTCACCCGGTGCCCTAAAACCAACCAGTTTGGGAGTCACCGACTTTAAGTTCGCAACAAGGGTGGAGTAGAAAGCCTAAGAAAACTAAGAAATATTATATATGTATTAACACATCTAATAGTCAATTAGTTAGGTATGAGGGCCTCAAGAAGCCTTGATACTTACACGAAAGAAAATTAGATGAGTTATACATATTAAAAAAAAAAGAAAAAAATAATCATAATAATAATAATAAAGAGGCATGAGAGTCCAAGTTAAGGACCTAGTAAAGATTCACAAGGATGCATATGACTTTTTGTAACGAAAAAGACTATACAAAAATTCAATTTTGATCCTTACCTAAAATGGATAACAATTTACTATATAAAGACTAAGTTTAAGAATGAATAAAAATGATAATTCTAAAACTTATAGACTACTTGGTCTCTTCAAACAATTTCAAATATTTTCCTTTTATGGATTTTGTGGGTGTAATCCGCTGAAAACCCTCACGAGACAACACTCGTCCTCTGGGTAACCTAGGGGTTTAACGGCTTGTTGCACGTGCTAAGTGCAACCGTGATGCCTACGAAAGTGAGTTAGGATAGATTAGTTTTTCTTTTCTTATTCTTTTTATTTTTACTCGAGGACGAGCAAAAAGATAAGTGTGTGGGGTGTGATAGGTAGTAAAAAAATGCATATTTATCACTACATTTACTATCACATTTTCATATTTATTCCTACAATTATGCACTTTTACTAATGTTTTATTATTTAATGTGTGCAGGCCTTGAGTAATTAATTAAATAAAGAATAAAGCCTAAATGAAGCCCAAAAGAAGCCCATGAGCAAGCCCATGTGCAAAAAGTGCAATTACTAAAAGAAGAGGACTTCTAGTTAACCCTAATTGCTTGCAGGGCAAGGATAAAGATAAAAGGAGAAGGGTGAAAAGATAAAATTCGTTTTAAAAGATTTGAAAGATTTGGATTTAGGGTAACTTGCTTCCCAGTTATCCTGAATTTTAAAATAAAGAGCAGATATATAAACTTCCAGAAGGATATACCTAGATGGACGGACCAGAGGAGTCCACGCGCGAAAGCACGTGGCCAGAGACCACACTATGGCCGCAGAAACGCGGCCATAGCCGCGTTTTGCGGCACTATGGACGAGTCTGGCGATAAGATTTTGTGGGAGAGTTGTATTGGGACTCTACTTCTTCCAGCGTATATAAATACCCCTGCAGAGCAACAGAGAGGGGGCATCCAGTCGAGTATAGAAACAAATTTAGGTTTTTCTTAGGCTAACTTTTAGATTGTAACTTAGGTTTTTTTTATTTTTCTTTTTTGTAATTTTTATTTTTTTTTTATGTAACTGAGAGGAGAGGATACTTTCATGGAGGAAGGAGATCAAGCTTGTACTGAGGTGACATCGGTGTAAGTAAAACTTTTCTTCCATTGTTAATTGAATCAACTCAAAGTTTATTTTGTTCTTCTATTCTTGTTTATATTTTGTTTCCCTCTGATGTCTTGCAAACCAAGAGAATCTGATAGCTTCGAGACTGCTTAGCCGTTGAAGTGCCTTGATGGCTATGGTGATGAACAAACCTTCTCTTGCTAGTATAGTTTGTCTTTTGTTTTCGTAAGTAGATCGAGAAGGGGGAAGATCCTATACGCCATGCTTGAATGCCTTCAAAGACAAGGTAAGTCGTTACAACGGATCAAAGGTAAACAGGTCAAAGAGGTAAGTATGTTTTTTTAGTTTTTAGTTTTCTTTCTTTTATTTTTAGTGTAAATCACCAAATCCCAATCTTTTCACACTTCTTCAATTTCATTGTAAATATCACTTCTATTTCTCATCTTCTTAATCTACCACTTTCTTTCTGACTTGACTTTAAATTAATTGTAGCAATAAAAGAGAACTTACTAAATAAGCTTCCATCGCTAGTCCCTCCCTGTGGATCACGACCCGCATAGCCACTTGCTATAGCAGTAGAATCGAGCACCCTACACTATTGTTTTAAAAATTCTATATTTTGTGTGCAGGTAAAAACTCAATCAACCAACTTGGAGCAACACTTGCTCGCTTGAGGCCGATGCCTCTACAACTTCTCATAATGAAGAAAGAGATGATCAACACTTGACCACACCAAAAAGGCTCACTTGCACAACCCTACAACCAAGATGATGAGATGATACTTTGGGATTGTGTAGTGCACAAAGACTAGAGAGAAGTAGAGGATTGCTTCAAGAAAAGGGTTGGAAATTTTGGCTCAATTGAAAATCTTTTGTTAAAGGCTAAGCTTTTAAAACTTTGATTTTTGCTTGTAAATCTTGTTGTTAATGTTTGTAGAAGTCTCCCACTATTTATAGGGGATGAAAACTGACCTACAAAGCTCAAAAGAGTCATTGGGGAGAATCCCAACAAAAATCTGTTCAGAAAAATATAGCTGTTGGAGTCTGTCAGAACTTCTGACTGAAGCGGTCGACCGGGCCGGTCGACCGTCACGGTCAACGGTCAGATTTCCAGCTGTTGAGAAGCCGGTCGACCGGGACGGTCGACCGAGGTCTCAACCAGAGAGTGAAACTCTCTGTCGGTCGACCGGTCCGGTCGACCGGGGAAAAACAGAGAGCAGGTAATTGCTCCCGGTCGACCGGCTCGGTTGATCGAAATTCGGACATGCACAGTGTGCATGTCGGTCGACCGACCGTCGTCGACCGGACTAGGCCAAAAACTATTTTTCCCAGGCTATTTTAAAGAAGGAAAATTTTTGGTTAATTCTTGGATTTGGGAATATAAAAAATGAAGTTCTAGACTTATAAATACCAGAGTGTGATCATAGATCAACACTAAAATGTTTGAACTTAATTTTGATAGAAATCCTTTTTCTATATGAAAATCAGTTTTTCCCAAAAACTCGTTTTTCTAAACATGATGTTTCCAAACTTGTTTTTCCAAAAACTAGGTTAGAAATTTTGAATGAAAAATTTGTTTGAAGGCATGAAGCAATACCCAAAGTTTGTGTGTGACAATCCCAAAATAATCTACCTTTATCATCTAGGTTTTGACAAAATCAACTAAAAATTCTAACTACAAGAAAATACAAATCTTGAAAGTCTTCATTCTTGATGATCCTGGAGCGCTTCTATTGTGCTGGACTCGGGGATCCAAATCTTTGCGGCGTCCAAAAGTGTGAGTCTTGTGTTGGAGCCGTCAAACCAACTATGATTTTTACCTGAAACTTATTTAAACAAACTTGTTAAAAACATAACTAAATATGGTTTGTTATCATCAAAATGTCGGCTAATGGCCTTTGGCCAACATTCATATGCAAATCTTGTTAAAACTTATGTTATACATGTACAATTCTTGAGTTACACTTGCTCTTCATGCTATATATATTTATTTCATTTGTGTACTCATTTTATATTTGATTGTACATTGTATGTCCTAGTTTTGATGATTCATGCATGGTTATATGATATATCATGTTTTAAAAAAAAGAATTTCATTTGAGATTTTGTTTTGAGCTTTATAGTTTTATTTTCATGAATATGTTATTCACATGATTATTATGCACTCGCCTTTATGTTTACTCAAGATTTCATATTCATGAGCACATATTTATACTTTATAGATTTTGAGTGAATTTTTGTGTAATATACATATTTCATGAGATATATTATTTAGTTTCATATTTGAAGGATCTTTAGCTAGTTTTCAAAACTATTTAAACTAGTTCTTTATTCTTCACTTGATAGTATTTTTCAATTTAGCTATACTATTTTCAAAACATTATTTTTGAAAACTTCTTCCCTACAAAAGCGGTTGGTCGGGCGATCATGTCTTGTATGCTCACATTGTATATTTTTTAAACTTGTGCAAGATATGGTGGATGATATGAGTTATACATATGATTCCCATGTTATTTCATTTTTATATACTCATTCAAGTTTTTATATATGTATGTGTTAAATTTCAAGTGGCATTTTCATTAACATACATACATATATATGATCGATTATGCTTGATTTACATTGACCATATATGTTTTATAGCACAAATTGATTTTATACTAAACATGATTTTACTTCAAAATAATTGCTTTTATTTCCAACAAGCTTATGTATTAGTTTTGTGAAAAGGAGAAAAGTTCTTTGACTTAAAATGATTTTATGTTTATCTATAAGATAATATTTATATTTATCTACTAGTGGTATCTATAAAATAATATTTATGTTTATATTTTCTATCGATTTATCAAAATTTGTTTAATTAATTTTATGTGGTATCAAAAATTTGTTTTGTTGATTACAAGTGGTATCAAAATTTATTTTAATTGGTTTTCAAAATTGTTTTGACATATATTGCTTATATGTAAGGGGAGCTTAATATCTCCTCTATATATAGATTCATGATGAGTATAGTATACAAAGAAGAGCTTGAGCTTTTTTTTAATGTGGTATATACGTGTGTAGGGAGAGCTTAATATCTTCGGCTATGTATTGTTATTATACTTATATAGGCTAGAATTAGTCATCTCTTTCTTCATGTAATCTATGTATGCAGGGGGAGTTAACTTTGTAGTCTCTCCACTTCATGGATGTATATCGCATATACATATATAAACTCTAAATTTCTTTCAATTGATCTTTTGTCCCTTTGTTGATGATTTACAAGAAAGGGGAGTAAGATTAGTTTATATATGCATGTTTATTAGTATTATGCATATATATATATATATATATATATATAATATATATATATATATATATATATATAATATATATTTAAGTGCTTTATTGAATATGTATATGTTTATGCTATGCATGAGTTAAGGGGGAGCTTCTATGAAGTTTATCTTTAATACATGCATCTATAACTCTATGAGTTTTGTCATCATCAAAAGAGAGAAATTGTTGGCCAAAGGCCCATAACTCTAGTTTTGATGATGATTAACTCATGTAGTTATAGTACTAAAAATTTGTATTTATTAAGTTTCAGATATTCAATCAAGATCTTAGTTGGTGTTTGGCTTCAACAAAAGATGCGAAGTTAATTTTTGAAGCTAATACATGTTGATTCAAGAGCTCGCGCTTCAAGATCGCATCAAGTATCAAAGAGGAGTCTAGCTTATGGATCAAGTTTGGATCAAGTCAAGATGGAGAAGAAGATTTTCAAGAGAAGATTTCAAGAAGACTTGAGTCAAGTTTGTAAGTTTAAGATTTTTGTTTTAAGATAAAATATAAAGGATAGATTAGTTGTGGTTGCTTAAGCTCAACACACACAAAATTTATATATTGTTTTCATAATAAATAGTTTTAGTTTTTGGTTTAACTGTTTTGGTTTTGAGTTTCAAGAATACATCTTTCAGTTTTATGAATAGATTTCATCAAAACAAGTTTACATGGTTTATATATATATTAGATTTCATCCATATGTATTTATGCTTAATATGCTTAGATAACTTATTTTGATGTATCTAGTTCATGTGTTTTAGTTTTGTTTTTATCAAAACTTCTTTTAAGAGCTTATTGTCAAAAATAAGTATATTTTATTTACTATGTGTATTGGATCATTTTCATGCACATAGTGCTTCAAATATGTTTCAATAAGTTATTTTTGTATTTATACAAGTTTTGAAAAATTGAATTTTCATTCAGAAGTTCATTTTTGAAAATACCGGGTTTAGTTTATGCCTTAATTTCTTTACCTCAAAAATAGTTCATGTTTGTAATATGTGTAATTTTTTATCACACATTTATGCTATATAGTATTTCAATGAACTTATTTTGTAGATTTTATGAGATTTAAAATGTATTTAAACATATGTTAAAAATTGGGTTTTTGGGCTGCTTGCAATCGACTGACCGGTCGACCGAAGGCTAGCTCAGTTGACCGATTGGTCGACCGACATGCACTCCTGCACGAGCCCAAGTGAGGTCGACTGACCGGTCGACTGACTGGCTTAAGCCCACTCTCGTATTTGGCTTGGTCACCGAGCGGTCTACCGATAGAGGGTTGTAACTCTTTGTTTTTAGGCGCGGTCGACCGTGCAGTCGACCGACAACCCCAATGCTCATAAAATTGACCGTTGGCCGGTCAATCGGGCAGTCGACTGACAGGCCATTCTGAGCCATGTGGCTAGTTTTTAACAGCCTTTATAAAAGGGGCTTTTGGCTAGTTTTTTCACAAGATTTTGAGAGTGTTTTCAAGAGCTTTTTCATAGAGTTTCTCAAAAAGTTTTAGAGATTTATTTCCATATCAAAAGTGAGTATTTCAATAGTGATTCTCTTGGTTTTCAAAAGTATTTTCTTGAGTTTTTCACTTTCAAATCTATATAGCTTTTCTTACACAAGCTTGAGCTATCCATTGCTATATCCATCCTCTGGGATCCTTGTACGTGAGAGTGTTTATTTGTAATCAAGAAGTGATTACAAAGTGTTCTACTTTGTATTGAGAAGGAGTTGGAGGTTGCGACCTCGGTGATCTTACAGGTTCGCATTGTGTGTTGTTCTTGTGGGAACAAGGGACTTGTGGGTCTAAGAGTTCTTGAGGGAGCTCACTGTAGGTGTTGTGGCATCGAGTGATCTTGCGGGATCATTTTTAGTAAAAATCCTTCATAGTGATGAAGGCGGAGACGTAGAGCAAGTGGCTCGAATCTCGAAACATTTTCCCATATTTGTGATTGCTCTTCTCTCTCTCAACTCACTTGTGTTTATATCTTACTTGCTCTTAATTGTTTACATCTTTATATGCTTGATATTTACTTGTGGCTTAATTGATATACGTGCTTGAGATTGCTTGATATCTTGCATGCTCTTATTTCTTGTCTATCTTTTGATATTGTGCATATGCTCACACTCGTATTGGACCAAGAGAGTTATAGTTGCACCTCAACTCTTAATTTAGAGGAATCTTGAGGAGAAGTTCAGAGCCCTTCACCGGAATTCGGCTTCACTCCTTGGTTATACATTGTGTGATAATTTTAGTTTGCATTATAGTTTTTAAATCCGCATTGCTTTGCATTTTATTAGCATATCACCTATTCACTTCCCTCTAGGTGATCTACAATATTCTTAGAACCTAAAGTGCTTAGAAACACACAAACTTGATTAGTACTGAATAACATCATGTGGCTTGTAATCATCAAAACAAAACCGGCAAGTGTACCCTTTGGCCATCTCAGGCTTCATGAAATCTATAGAATTGCATGGGCACAAGTTTTTGTTGTTCAACCTGTATCCGCTCAAGGAGAGCTTAGGAATTTTTCGCACTTCCAATTGGTATCGAGCACACCTTGATCACGAATATAGGTTGAACAGGCTATGTTGTCCATGAAACCATATGACATATACTATGTATTATATGCAGGATGGTTTGTGCGAAGTTAACCCTTGTTTTGCAGCATTACTATTATGATCGCGCAATATTTATTTATTGTTTTATGTGATTGGACACCACGAGGATTGTTCGTGGTTAATTGCATGGTGATGATTGTAAATTATTTTTTTATCCACGAGATCTGTTCGTGATTATTAAGAAATAAAAGGATGTAATGCTGCTGACCTACTAAAGATGAGATCTTGATGTCCGCGGAGGTTCTCGGAGTGCTCGGAGACAGTTTTTGGGGTCTACTCGGAGTACTCGGAGTCAATTTCCAAAGTCTACTCAAAGTTCTCGGAGATAGTTCTCGGGGTCTACTCAGAGTCCTCAGAGCCAGTTCCCAAAGTTTACTCGACTTCTTAGAGTGAGTTCCCGAAGTCTACTCAGAGTCTTCGGAACCAGTTCCCAAAGTCTACTCAGAGTCTTTGGAGCCAGTCTGAGAGTACACAGAGTTGTTCTCAGAGTTTCTTGGCAGAGCTGCTCAGACAAATTGAACCAGATTTTGACCTAGTTCTGGACGCAGAGATTCATTTAGGTTTCGGGGGCTGACCAGGCAGGTCGATCCCCGTAATACTCTAACGGAGAGAAACATGGAGACTCCAACCATAATAGCATGGATTATATTTTTATATTGTGATATTTACTGCCTGCTGTGATTTGTATTGCATATCAAGTAGTTTAATTTCTAGATTAGCGGTACCCTTTATGCATGCAGACAACTGATTAGTCTACAGTTCTGCATTATTATATCGCATTTCCTACTGATTTATGAATAAAATGTCGGTCTAAACCGTATTTTGGTCTCTCTTGCAGATAATCAAGACAAAGAGGTCAAAAGGGCAATGAGCTTAATTAAACCTATTTTTGGGTAATTAAATCCGCATTTCTTGGAGGCCAAGCAAGAGAGTTTCTAGAAGATACATTGAACGTAAACCCTTGCACACGTCAGATGAGAATCAGGATAGAAATAACCGAATATGAGTACATATAAATGGTCCCCGAAGCGTAATGAACCCACGCACCAAAGCCAGGGATCCAGATCCCTGGTTTGGGATCCCTGGTATGGCCGCGAAAATGTGGCTATGGCCGCATTCCCGCGGTCCTATGGTTGGCCCATCCGTCGATTGTGGACGTGTGGCCTCGTCTCGTCTTTTGGAACCTCCTTTTGCCTATAAATACACCTGCAGGGACCCAAAATGCAAGCAGATTGGAAAATAGGCTAGATTTTCTCTCTTTTGTTGTAGATTAGGATTTTCTCTCTTTTATTTTGTATTTTCTTTTCTTTTATAAATCATGTATTAGGGCTGAGAGATTCAGAGAGAGAAAGAAAGAGATTGATGTAATAGATGGTGAAATCTATGTAGAGGTGTCTCCTTTCTTCTCCATTATAATTTTCTCCATCTTCTACATAATGCTTAGCTAGATTTTCTCTCTTGGTCACTAACGACCACCACTAACTAACTAACCACTTACTTGATAATCCATATGAATCTAATAGCCTCTACAAGGCCTTGCTCTTGCAAGAGCCATTGATGGCTCATGATGATGGGTTCTAACATCTAACTTGCTAATTTGCTAGCCAAGCTAACTCTCTCTTATTTCATACATGCTCTTAATAATTTTGATGATCTAATATTTGTATTAGCTTGCTCTTGATGTAAGTTTGAATGTGAAGAACCATCTTATTTGTCATGCTTTATATCGTTTCTTGAAGCCGAGACTAGTGATGGCCAAGGATCTATGTGAGGCAACTATCACTAAGATGTTAGTATGTTAGTGGAGTAATTAGTAGTTAGAAACCATGAGATTTCTTTCATAGTATTCTCCTTTCTTTTTACTTTTTTTTAAAAATCGATTTCAAAACACTTCTTTTATCTTTTCATCGTTGTTTTCACCATCTTCTTTGTTCACCTTTGTTTTTATTTTCTTTACCACAAGCTTCATCTTCTTTTCTATTTTGTTTTCCAAACCACTTCTCTTTTATTTTCACATTGCTTTCATCGCCTTCTTCACCTATCACTTTCAGGTTTCTTTTCTTGTATTTCCTTTTTCTAATTCTTTTAAATAAAGAGGACTTGTTAACAACCGATGTGAACAGACTGTTAATGCTTCTATCGCCTCCCATCCCTATGGATTCTACCCGTTGAGCCAATACTATAATGGAAGTATCGAGGGAACATTAGCACACATACAATTACATTAATTTCATAAATACACATTTTCGAGTGTTTGTTCCGCTCAATGCATGAGATAAGTGTGGGGGAGGGTTTACTAACATAGAGTTATTTAGATTTTCTTTCTTTTTCACTTCTTTTAAGATATTCTTAGAATGTTCCTTTGTATAGGATTTTTCTTTTCTTTTAAATACTTTCTGAAACAACAAACAAAGTTTTGATCTATTTTTATGAAAATTCAGCGCTCTTAGAAATTAAGAAAGCCTTAATTATGATATCTTAAACCTAGTCGAAATAATGGATCTTCTTTAAAATTATAGACTAAGTAAGATAGATTGGAGAGATAATTTTATCTTGAATTTTTTGCCTTAGATAGTTTGCACTTCACACAAACACAATTTTTGGGATGGAAACAAAGACCTAAAATGCCATAAAGCAAAATTAAATAAAAAGAATATATATATATATTATATGAAGAGAAAAAATCACTTATTAAGCTGGATAACTATACCTCAAGAAGCATGATTATTCACGCCTAAAGATGTAATAAGGAACAAATAATCCCTCTTAGTTTTGTGGCCTTGTTTACTCGAGTCCTTAAACCTGAGGGATGTTTTCTCATCTGGTGCCCTAAGACTGTCCGGTCTGGGAGTCATCGGTTAAAGGCTCATTCTCGGGTGAACTAGAAAGCCTAAGAAAACTAAGAGAAGAAAAAAAGAGAAAAAATATATAAATAAATAAATGGCTTGATGGTTTGAGTTGAAATCCCAGAAATTTTTACTATCACAAAGTGCAGATATCTAGGTTTTATGAAAGATAAAATATTCAATCCAATTTTGAATTCTTACCTTAATTGAAGACAAGATCTTGCATATAGACTAAGTTTAAGGAAGAATAATTTTTGGTGGACTTATGATCTTAGATCGCATATATTTTTACAAAAATATTTCAAAACGCGTTTTCAAAATACTAACATTTGTTTTCTTTTTTTAATGGATTTTGTGGTGCAATCTGCTGAAAACCCTCAGGAGACAAAACTCCTCCCCTAGAGATAACCTAGAGGTTTAACGGCTTGTTGCACGCGCTCAGTGCAATCGCATGACCTGCGAAAGTGGTGTAATAATATTTGTAGTACAGTTTTTCTTTTCTTATTTTGCTCGAGATGAGCAAAAGATAAGTGTGGCGGTGTGATTAATCTACAGTTCTGCATTAGTATATCGCATTTTCCTACTGATTTATGAATAAAATATCGGTCTAAACCGTATTTTGATCTCTCTTGCAGATAATCAAGACAAGGAGGGCAAAAGGGCAGTAAGAGCTTAATTAAACCCATTTTCGGATAATTAAATTCACATTTCTTAGAGGCCAACTAAGGGAGCTTCTAGAAGATACATTGAACCTAACCCTTTGCGCACGTTAGACATGAATCTGGACAGAAATAACCGACTCTGAGCACATCTGGATGGTCCCTGAAGCGTAACGAACTCACGCACCAAAACCAGGGATCCAGATCCCTAGTTTGGCCGCAGAAACGCGACTATGGCCCCATTTTTGCGGCCCTATGGTGGGCCCACGCGTCAATTTTTGACGCGTGACCTCGTCTCGTCTTCTGGAACCTCCTTTCGCCTATAAATACTCCTTTAGGGACCCGAAATGCGAGCAGATTGAAAAATAGGTTAGGTTTTCTCTCTTTTGTTATAGATTAGGGTTTTCTCTCTTTTATTTTATATTTTCTTTTCTTGTATAGATCATGTATTAGGGCTGAGAGATTCAGAGAGAGAAAGAGAGAGATTGATGTAATAGATGGTGATAATCTATGCAAATGTGTCTTCTTTCTTCTCCATTGTAATCTTCTCCATCTTCTACATGATGCATAGCTAGATTTTCTCTCATGGTCACTAACTACTAACCACTAACTAGGTAGCCACTCACTTGATAATATATATGAATCTAATAGCATCTACAAGGCCTTGCTCTTGCAAGAGCCATTGATGGCTCATGATGATGGGTTCTAACATCTAACTTGCTAACCAAGCTAACTCTCTCTTATTTCATGCTTGCTTCTAATTGTTTTGATGATCTAATGTTTGTATTAGCTTGCTCTTGATGCAAGTTTGAACGTGAAGAACAATCTTATTTCCCATGCTTTGTATCGTCTCTTGAAGCCAAGGACTAGTGATGGCCAAGGATCCATGTGAGCAACTATTACTAAGAGGTTAACATGTTAGTGGAGTAATTTAGTAGTTAGAAATCATGAGATTTCTTTCATAGTATTCTCCTTTCTTTATACTTTGTTTTATAAATCGATTTCAAGACACTTCTTTTATCTTTTCATCGTTGTTTTCACCATCTTCTTTGTTCACCTTTGTTTTTATTTTCTTTACCATAAGCTTCATCTTCTTTTCTATTTTGTTTTTCAAATCACTTCTCTTTTATTTTCACATTGCTTTCATCGCCTCTTCACCTATCACTTTTAGATTTCTTTTCTTTTATTTTCTTTTTCTAATTCTTTTAAACAAAGAAGACTTGTTAACAACCGACGTGAACGGACTGTTAATGCTTTTATCGCCTCCCGTCCCAGTAGATTCGACCCGTTGAGCCAATGCTATAACGGAAGTATCGAGGGAACATTAGTACACATACAATTATATTAATTTCATAAACACACATTTTCAAGTGCTTGTTCTGCTCCGATCAAATATTTGGCGCTGTTGCCGGGGATGGAATGGTTTAGACTCATGTTTTTGTTAACAATTTCTTCTCTGTTTTGGTGTGTTGGTTAATTTTTGTAGAATCTGAACATTGTAGAACTCTTCTCTTGCTTGCATGTCCCTGCTCTAGAAAGCAGGGCCCTGCTTCCCTAATTGTGCCGCGAAAATCAAAGAAAAGCCACAAAATGCGGCTAATTTGT
Organism: Agave tequilana; assembly: GCA_038442645.1. Lineage (NCBI taxonomy): Eukaryota > Viridiplantae > Streptophyta > Magnoliopsida > Asparagales > Asparagaceae > Agave > Agave tequilana. The sequence continues at coordinate 16,542 of JAVJIF010023906.1, forward strand.
GGCATTTGTACTTTGTCTTTTGCAGGGACTTTGCAAGTTGCATATATTGTTATATTTTGCTGCCAATTTTCTGCTTTGATTGTCTACACACTGTAATAAATTAAATAACTAAAATACGGTATTTGAACGCCTTTAATACAGTTTAGACATTTGCATTTGGCACGTGTCAATTCAATTCCAATATACTATATTTTGTTTTGTTGTTGTGACCTGACTGATGTGTACATATGGCATTGCATATAGCATAGGACAAACACGTGGGTGATTTATTTACTTTGTGTTATATTCTTATCTATATTGCACATTTGCACAAATTAAAATAAAGGGAAAACGCATACAAGATAAGGTGGGGATTTCATCACCCTTCTTTAGCCCAAAAATCACCTCCCCACTCACACAACCCAAGCCCTAATAAAAATTAATAGACGTTTGCCCCTAGGGACATCTCGGACTCATTAAGAGATTGACCGAGGGTGGAATTGTTTTGAATCTTACTCTTGTGAAATCGGTGTCTAAGGTTAGGGATTAAGAGGTTACGCCTTGAAGATTCCGTGGTTTGGCGTAATTAAGGCCCATTAGGCCCGTTGCTTACGCACCGTACCTCCCACCGTATTTTGCTCCTACCTGGCCGATTAGCTTATGGTCGAATTCATACAACAATCTCTCCCGGGTAATCGACCAGTTAGGAGTCGTCTAGGTCTAGGTCAACCCTAGTATAAACTTGGTTTTGTTTTTATTTCTTTTTGTTTGTTGGTTGCTTTTTCTTTTTTGTTTGTGATTGTTTGTGAAATAGAATTCAACAACAACAATTCTTTCAATCCTAATATGAATCCATATTTCAAACCGACCCTATTTGATTCGGATAATTCCAACCCAGCTTTTTATTATATGAACCAACCAAATACACCGGGTTGAATTTATCCGAAACAATACAACTCATACCCCCAATCTTATGACCATAATTTCCAAAATAAGTTCAACTCTTCATAGAGTCAATAGGGATACACCTCCCCCGAGTCAAATCTTCAACCACCTTGTCCACAATTTTCACAATTTTCACAATATCTATTCCCAATTTTGCTTCCATACTCCTTTTCTAGAACCACCAATTGAAGAAAATCTTAGTTAAAAAAAAGTATAAAAGTTAAGCAAGCTATGCCTGAGTCCCAACAAAAGAAGCTTAATTCACCAATTTCATAATATTTTCATGATTCATACTCAGTTTCACCTATTCAAAATAACCAACTGTCTACCCTAAAAATGAGTATGGAGTGCTTTCGTGAGTTTGAGCTTCAATCTCAAAACATGTTGGACTCACACCCTTCACAAAATTTTCAAAACCAAAATTCTTACACTCCCTTTCTAGAACATTCACTCAAAGAAAAATCATATTTAGAAAAGAGTATAGAAATCTTGCAGGAGTTCGCACTATAATTTCAAAAATCTTCTGCCCAGTCTATCAATAGGTTGGAAACACAATTAAGTCAATTGGTTAGCATTTATATGAATGAGAAAACTCTATCTATCAACCTTTGATCAATTCAGACATCCCTAACTCTATTGATTTGACCCGGGACTCATGTTGTTTTGGAAACTAAGATTCAATTTCAGTACACCCATCTGAACTTGACCAAACTTCAAATGTTGAAAATTTCATTGACATTTTGGTAAGTTATCGTTTTCCTGATATTGAACTTGAGCATGAATATGATCCTAAACCTAAACTTGGTCATTCAATTTCACTTCGTGATTCAATAATGACTGAGGTGTTTTTACTTGATTTCAGGCTTTTCCCGAGTCAACATTGGATCATGTGCCAATCCATCGTGAAATTGAATCACCAATCTTTTATGATCAACAAATTGAACTTGACCAATTTCATACTTTTGAATGTACCATTGACAAATTGGCAAGTTTTCCTTTCAAAGAAATTGAACTTAGATAAGAATGTGACTTCGATCCTCAAATTTGTGATCTGGTTCAAATTCCTGAATCAATATTGATTCTTGTTTTGCTACCCGATTTGAGTAACATTTTAGAGTCAGTTTTAATTCCTATACCCGTCATTCTTGAACTTGAATCACCAATCTCAGAGAGACACATTCCATTGTGGGGAAATGCATGTGGACTTGAATTTTAACTTCTTGATTTGGACCCAATTCCTGAACTAATTTTGACAACCTTTACTTGACTTAGTCAAATTCCTAAGTCAGTATTAGTTCCTGCACTTCCTGAGCCCAAATCAATCACTCCATCTTTTCACACCCCATTTTGGAACAAGGGAGTTGATAAAATTGACTCCGAAATTATTCTGAAAATTTGGAAACTAGATGGGGGTAAAACTCTTAATAAAAATCATAAATGCATACATCATTATTGTGGTTTGTATTATAGAGATTTCTGGTGGGTTCCTCCGAACTCCACGCAATTTGGATTGGGCCGCATTTTGTGGGCCAATCAGACCACCACCGGAACCAACCCTTGAGGTAATTTTTCCTTCCCTCTCTATTTGTTTCATGCAGACATACATCACGATGCATTGAGGACAATGCATGAGATAAGTGTGGGGGAGAGTTTACTAACATGGAGTATTTTAGATTTTCTTTTTTTTTTACTTCTTTTAAGATATTCTTAGAATGTTCCTTTGTATAGGATTTTTCTTTTCTTTTAAAAACTTTTTAAAACAAGAGACAAAGTTTTGATTGATTTTTAAGAAAATTCAGATGCTCTTAGAAATTAAGAAAGTCTTAATTATGATATCTTAAACCTAGTCGAAATAATAGATCTTGTTTAAAATTATAGGCTAAGTAAGATAGATTGGAGAGATAATTTTATCTTGAATTTTTTACCTTAGATAGTTTGCACTTCACATAAACACAATTTTTTAAGATGGAAACAGAGACCTAAAATGTCATAAAGTAAAAATAAATAAAAAAATATATATATATTATATGAAGGAAAAAAATCACTTATTAAGCTGGATAATTATGCCTCAAGAAGCATGATTATTCACGCCTAAAGGTGTAATAAGGAACAAATAATTCCTTTAGTTTTGTGGCCTTGTTTACTTGAGTCCTTAAACCCAAGAGATGTTTTCTCATCTGGTGCCCTAAGACCGTCCGGTCTGGAAGTCATCGGTTAAAGGCTCACTACCCGGGTGAACTAGAAAGCCTAAGAAAACTAAGGGAAGAAAAAAAGAGAAAAAATATATAAATAAATAAATAGCTTGATGGTTAGAGTTGAAATCCCAAAAATTTTTACTATCACAAAGTGCAGATTATCTAGGTTTTATGAAAAATAAAATATTCAATCCAATTTTGAATTCTTACCTTAATTGAAGACAAGATCTTACATATAGAATAAGTTTAAGGAAGAATAATTTTGGTGGACTTATGATCTTAGATCGCTTATATTTTTACAAAAAATATTTCGTAAACTTGTCTCTCTTTCTAAATACGTTTTCAAAATACTAACATTTGTTTTCTTTTTTTAATAGATTTTGTGGGTGTAATTCGCTGAAAACTCTCAGGAGACAAAACTCCTCCTCTAGGGGTAACCTAGAGGTTTAACAGCTTATTGCACGAGCTCAGTGCAATCTCGTCACCTGCGAAAGTAGTGTAATAATATTTGTAGTACAGTTTTTCTTTTCTTGTTTTGTTCGGGACGAGCAAAAAATAAGTGTGGGGGTGACATGGCTAATGAGACTGACTTAGATCACAACAATAACACTCATTTTTGTTAAAAGTACTAAGTGGGATAGGGATTTGTTTGTCTCATGGTTTCCTTCATCACCAGTTCGTAGGTGATGTAATTAATTTTGCATGTTGACCTTGGTACCTTCTTCTATATCATACGGATGTCAATTATGGAGTTGCAATATGAACTTTCTCAAGGGATAGTTTTAGATGGTTGGTAGTATAATGTTCTCTCTCCATCTGAGGGGTACTACATAGTCTATTTGATCTGAAACTTAGTGATGATGTACACTTAGCTATAAATAACTGTATCCTCATCATCTGAGTCACTACAGTTGCTTATAGAATCAAAGTAATATCAGCTATATAATTTCACTTGGCATGATTAAATGTCTAGTTAGTGAAATTATTAGAATTTATCCTGTCTAGATAAATAATGATTAGTATGACCCTCCTATCGAGGCATTCCGATCAAAAGTATTCTAGGCTGCTGATGAGTTCTTATATTTATTGGTTGAGGGTACTAATTAAAATTTTGAATTAAAAGAAACTATTTTGTCCATTATAATTTATATTAAATTATGTGATTCTCAGGAATTAAATTTGGAGGATCTTTATTAAACCCTCTATCTGTTATTCTCAAAGAGTACAAACTTTCTAGTCCCAATTACATTGATTGGAAACTTAATTTGGACATAGTGTTAACTACTGCAGAGTACAAATTTGTGCTCATTGAAATATATCCTGACCAATATGTCAATGAGGTAACCAAAAAGGAAGCTCAGGCGTACTAGAGGTGGAAGAAAGCTGATGAGATGGTGTGGTGTTACATCTTGGCTTTCATGTCAAATGTGCTGCAACATCAGCATCAAGATATGTCCATTGCCTATGACATAGTGATGAACTAAAAGAAGTGTTCATGATAAATGTTGTGTTGTTAGGAAAGTTGCTAAGAGGGAATTGATGAACACAATATGGCTGAAGGGACACTAGCTCAGGTTCATGTTCTGAAGATGATGAGTCATCTGAATGAATTAGAGATCTCGGGAGCTGAGATTGATGGGGAAAACCAGGTTGATATCATGCTCCAGTCTTTGTTAGAGACTTTTACACAATTTTGCCTGAATTACAATATGAATAAGCATTCGTATTTTATGGCAAAATTACTTAAAGAACTCTAGTCTGTTGAAGGTCTCATTAAGCCAGTTGATTGTTAAATCAAAGCGTTAAGAGAATTATCGTGTAGCTTTGGGCTAACGGGTCGTGTCCACGAGGAGGAATGCGATAGAAGCTTTTCGGTATTTTTGTTAGATAACAAAGAGTGAAGTTGGTGTCTTTCTTTTAAGTTGAAAAAGAAAATGGAGAGAAGAGACATTATTAAAAGAAAAGTTGCAAATTTAGAGAAGGCTTTGGAAAAGGTGAATTTTGTATAAAGTTTAAAAAGTGATTTGTTATTTTTTTTTAATAAAGAAGAAAATCTGGGCTCACTATCTCACTACTCAATGATATGTTCTTCTATTGATATCCTAGTGCCTCAACTTGATCATAGGCAAACACTTATGATTGATTTTAGAAAGTTTTAAGTAAAGCACATAAGATGGTTGGAAAAGTTAATTCTTTTCTTTAAGAAATCATCTCGAATTGAATGTTAAATCATCAAGAAGTTTAAGTATGAAATAAAAACAAGTTCAAGAGACGTTTTTTAAAAGAAGTAGAAGTTTAAAAATTCAAATCCATCCTCATGTGCCTTCAAGAACACTTTCTAGAAGAAAGACTTAAGTTAGGCATGCAAATGATTCATTGGGTCTTTTCATCAAAACCATTCGAAAAGAAGAGGGGTCAAAGAGAGGAGTAATAGTGAGCCTAGAAAACCGATTTAGCTACTCATGGAAGACAAAGAATAATGCAAGTAACTAAAGCATGACATACCGTAAAATGAGTGAAAGAAATTGTAGCTTGATCCTTGTATTGATGTCACTTTAATCTTCAGAATACAATCACTCAATTCCTCTCTCTCACTGGTATTTGCACTAAACTACAAATTATAAAATAAAGATACAACTTTTGTACTATCTAACAAAGAGCCTAAACCTTAAAGAATAAACAAAAATTCTAATCTTAATCTTCACTTCCTTCTTCTCTGTTGAAAATGGTATTTATAGGGAAAAATCAGAGGGGAGAGGTCATAGGAAGATTGGGGGAGCAAATGCCCCCCAACAACCCTAACCAAGCCGCGAAAATGCGGCTTGGGCCGCGTTTTCGCGAACTTGGTGTGGCCAGGTGGCCATACCCAAATGGTGGGACTCCCTGGTTTGTTGATTTGCCCATATCTTCTGCTGGTTTTCTCGTTTCAGCTCCAAGATTTGATGAAACAGCCTTTGATTGTTGGCTTCAACCGCTTGATTTGGGAAGATTCATTTCAACCGATTTTCAACCTCTCTGATATGCCAAGATTTGCCCTAATTTCTTGATTTCGAATTTATTCTGAATTAAATCAGAATTTGATTGGCTTTTGGGCTTGTTTCTCTTTCCTTTCTTTTAGCAATGGGCCTACATTTAACAAAGAAGAATAAGACTTATTAATATGATTTATTTAGATAACAAGCATGAAAATGTGACAATATGTATGCAATATATGTGACCGATCATACCCCCATACTTATCTTTTGCTCGCCCTCGAGTAAAACATCAAAACTAATTCTAATCAATTATTAGACCACTTTCGTAGGTCACTTGATTGCACTGAGCATGTGCAACAAGCCGTTAAACCTCTAGGTTACCCCTAGAGGATGAGTTTTGTCTCGTGAGGGTTTTCAGTGAATTACACCCACAAAATCCATAAAGAAAGAGAAAAAAGTTAGTATTTTTGAAAAGCATTTTGAAAAAGAAAATATTTGAAGTATATTTGTGAGAGTTTAAGTAATCTATAAGTTATATGAATATCAAATTTTTCATTCCTAAACTTAGTCTCTATTCAAAAATATGTCATCAATCAAAGTAAGGAGTCAACTTATATATCTCATCTAGTCTATTACTTTATCCTGAGTCATATGCACCATCGTGACTGTGAAGTTTGACTAAAGATTCTTTAACATTAAGTCCTATGCCTTATTTATTTTTGGTGGTATTTATTCCTCAATTCCATTAGGCTTTCTAATCTGCCCTTGTAACGAGCCTTTAGTCGGTGACACCCAAACCGGACAGTTTTAGGGCACCAGGTGAGAAAACACCCCTAAAGACTTAAACACTCGAGTAGACAAGGCCACGAAATCAAGGTTTTTATTTATAAAATGTACTCCTTTTAGGCGTGAATACTTATGCTTTATCAGGCACAAATACCCAGCTTAATCAGAGGATTTATATATATATATATATATATATATATATATATATATATATATATAACTTATCTAATTATCTTTTGCGTAAATACCAAGGCTTGCTTAGGCCAAAGCACCTAGCTAATCAATAAGTAGACTTGTTTATTTTTTTTATACATATATATATATATATATATGTTTTTTTCTTTTTTTTTTTATAAGGTATAAGAGTTTTTGCTTTTGAACCCTAAGCATGTAAGTGCATAAAGTGTGCATATTTCATCAAGGTAAGGATCAAGACTAAATTACTTTCACAAATTTTCTTCCTAACCCTAAAAATCAAACAAGTCATCTTATTTTGACTAAGTATAAGAAATCCTAATTATGATTTTCCTATTCCTTAAAATTGACTTAATTTCTTATAAAAAATATATCAAAAATATTGTTCTTACCTTTCAAAAAGTTTTTTTTCTTTTTTTTCTTTAGTTATATTAGTCATGTTAGAACCCTCCCCCACACTTATCTTATGCATTGTCCCCAATGTATGAAAGAAATGTATAGATGCATGAAATGAAATGTAAAAGAGGTGCAAATATTATATAAAAATATGTACAACATCAAGTTTCTCCCATACTTAAATCTTTTTCGGTCTCATCCCTCTAGCTCTCTTCCTATCATTCCAATGGGTCCTCTTTAAAAGGCATAGTGGGGAGGCCGATTTTTTTGTCATTTTAGCTCTGTCCTCCCCAGTCTCACCTTCTTTAGGTGTTTTTTTCCTCATATTATTACATTCATTATTTAAAAATTGATCTCCACCACATTTCTCAGTTGGAACTTTCTCACTATGAATGCTTAGGAATTCTAACTCAGTTCCATATATCTCCTCAAAACTTAGGTCAACACTTTCCCCTGGAGATGTGTAATGAACCAAAATATCCCTAGTTGGTTCATCCAAACACATGCACTTTAAAGGGGACTCTAAAATTAGGATCTCTGACATATGCCTTATCATTATGATAATCACATTCATTCTTAAATAATTCATCAAGAAACAGAGACTCATTCTCTATACCTTCACTTTCTTCATCACAATTATTTTCAACAAAGTTTACCTTAAATGTTTGGTCTCTTATCTTACGAGGTTGTTTTTCTAGGTTGAAGACATTGACTTCTCTAGTCATGTCCCCAAAGATTAATCTCATAGACCCATTCCTACAATTAATAATAGCATTGACAGTAGTAAGGAATGGGCGTCCTACGATAACAGGAGTTTGAGCCCTAGGATTGGACATTGGTTGTGTCTCAAGAATTATGAAATCAACTGGGTAGATAAACTCCCCTACCCGGATAAGGACATCATTAATTTTCCCCTTAGGAACTTTCACAGAACGGTCAGCCAGTTGGATAGTGACTCGAGTTGGACTAAAATTGCCTAACCCGAGTTGTTGATAAACTGAGAATGGAAGCAGGTTGATACTTGCTCCCAAATCAAGAAGTGCATGACTAATCTCGGCTTGTCCTATAGCACAGGCAATGGTAGGACAACTCAGATCCTTATACTTGACAGGGATCGGACCCGATAGTAGCTCACTAATGTTAGTGGCTAAGATGACTTTCTTTGGTACATTAGTCTTTCTCTTCTTAGTGCACATGTCCTTAAGAAATTTTGCATAAGATGGGACTTGTTGAATGGCATCAAGGAGTGGCACATTTATCTTAACTTAATTAAATATCTCAATTATCGTATCCATGTATAGATTTTTCTTGTTCTTGAGCCTATTAGGAAATGGTACTCTAGGCTTGTACACCTGACTGATTGACTTATCTGTTTTAGATTCGTCAGAATTAGAAGGATTGGGACTAGATGAGGTAGAAGCTGAAGTGTGATTGTGCTGACTGGGATTGGGTGGTGTTGACACTTGGTTATCAACTTTCTTTCCCGACCTCAATGTATGAACAATATTACATTGATTCAATGATTGATCCTCAACCAAATGAACTTGTTGTGAATTCCTAAGATTCATAATTGGTTGACTGGACAAGGTACCCTTTTGCCTCTCATGTTGTGGATTGGCTAAGTGGCTGATTTGACCCTCTAACCTCTGTATTGTTTGCATGAGGGAATCTTGGTTCTTCATATACCTTTTTATATTTCTCTCAAAGTCAGTCATTCTCCTTTCAAACTGAGGATTCTGAGAGGAAGGTTGTGAAGCTTGGTTGGGAAAATTTTGTTGATAATGTGAAAAATTATTGGGAGAATTGTGAGGGTGATTTGGAAAATTGGGTTGATGATTGGAAGAATTATTGGAATGATGGAAGTGGCTTGCATGGTTTGACCGTGGGTGGTCATTATTTTACTGGCTCCATGAAAAATTTGGGTGATTTCTCCAGCTAGGATTGTGTTGGAGCGTAAAGATCATTGTTCGGCCTTGAAAAGGCCGCATTCATCGGTTCACAAAGGAGTTATTGAGTTTGAAATACAGGACACTCTTCAAACACATGATTCATGGCCTGACAGTAAGTACAACCTGGAGTTGAAAATTGGTTTGGGCTGACTTGATTGACTGGACTTGGTTCCTTAGTTTCTAAAGCTTCCAATCTTCTCGCTAGATTAGCTAACTTAGCCTCATTAGCTATGGATGATTCAATTGAATGGAGACTCCTTTGAAGAGATTTGGATTCCTAGAGCTTTCACTAGTAGGTTCTCATTGGATGGTCTTTTCAGCTAGATTCTCATATAAATCTCATCCTTCATGCTCATCCTTCTGCAAGAATCCCCCTGGCACATGCTTTTTAAGAGGGTCTTGGTTGAGTAGTCTAAACCGTCATAAAGAATTTGGCATTGTCGCCATTTCTCTATTCCATGATAAGGACATTGGATAAGGAGGTCTTTGAAGCGGTTCACTAGGTTCTTGCTTGAACTGCATGATGTTTTTCCTAACGAGAGCAGTCTTGTGAATTGGATAGAATTTCTTTAAGAAAACCTTGATGAAACCATCCCAGGATGTGATAGAGCTGGCCGCTAAGCTGTATAGCCATTTCTTGGCTAAGTTCTTAAGAGCGAAAGGGACAAATCTCAACCTAATAGCATCATCTACAAGGTGTGGGATTTTCATCATTAAGCATACTTCTTCAAATTCTCTTATAAGAAATAAGCATCTTTGGACTCTAAGTTATGAAACTTAGGTAGTGTGTTAATGAACTGTGGCTTAAGCTCAAAGTTGTGTTCACCAACCAATGGAAGTTGGACGCAGGATGGAAGTGAGGTTCTAATAGGATAGAACCTATCTTGCAAAGATGTCGGTTGAGACATAACCGAATCTAGTCTTGGTTCGAACTTGGGTGGTGATGTGTTTCTAATTAACCTAGATGAATTAGGGTCTCTTGACCACACTTGCATACACAAACACAATCACAAACAAGTTCACCAATAGTCAACAAAAGTAAACAACCAAGCCTAGTCTAAGGTAACCTTGACCTAATTAAGCCAAACCACCAGCCTTCGAGGTTTTGCCCCTCAATCCCTTTCCTAGACACTGATTTGGCAGGAGTCAAATTCTGACACCTTCCCCCTTAGGATAATCTCCTAGTGAGTTCGAGATGCCCCTAAGACCAACATCTATCAGATTTTACTTAGGCTTAGGTTGTGCGTGCTTGGAGATGGTTTGTGGGCTAAGGAAGGCTAAGAACTTCCCCACCTTATCTTGATTTGGGTTTTGCTCTTAGAGTTAATTATGCAAAGTATGTAAGATATAGAAAAGTAGCATTCAAAAGAAAATATCACCCAAGAATGTTTCCTAAACTATATGTTATGCATACGTACCTTGTCTCCAGCTATCTTCAACAGTAATTGTAAAGTAAACGTAGTTAGACAAATGCCTAAAATGCAAGTCTAAATATTTTTTAAGCAATTAACAATCACTCAAATTACTGTTGGATTAAAACAGGGATTGTGAATAGCAGATATAGCTAGAATATAACACACAAAAACTTAATTTTTGCAAGCAATATGTCCTGCAAAAAAGAGTTTTAGTAGTCTAACAAAATTTTCAACTTTTGCAACGCAATTTCTTGAAATTCTGTGTCCTACTTTCGAGAGTAGGGGCACAGAATAGCAAGTCTTCTCCTGCAAATCTTGAATGCTAAATCTGAATGTTGACATCCCTGAAACAAGACATCAAACTTGTTAAAAAACAAATACACCATTCCCTCCCCGGCAACGGTGCCAAAAATTTGATTGTTAAATCAAAGAGTTAAGAGAATTACCGTGTAGCTTTGCGCTAACGGGTCGTGTCCACGAGGAGGAATGCGATAGAAGCTTTTCGGTGTTTTTGTTAGATAACAAAGAGTGAAGTTGGTGTCTTTCTTTTAAGTTGAAAAAGAAAATGGAGAGAAGGGAGATGATTAAAAGAAAAGTTGCAAATTTAGAGAAGGCTTTGGAAAAGGTGAATTTTGTATAAAGTTTAAAAAGTGATTTGTTATTTTTTTTAATAAAGAAGAAAATCTGGGCTCACTATCTCACTACTCAATGGTATGTTCTTCTATTGATATCCTTAGTGTCTCAACTTGAACATAGGCAAACACTTAAGATTGATTTTAGAAAGTTTTAAGTAAAGCACATAACATGGTTGGAAAAGTTAATGCTTTTCTTTAAGAAATCATCTCGAATTGAATGTTAAATCATCAAGAAGTTCAAGTATGAAATAAAAACAAGTTCAAGAGACATTTTTTAAAAGAAGTAGAAGTTTAAAAATCCTTGACGTGAATCTCTTCTTGTGAACCATGTGATGATCTCCTTTAAGTCAAGCTCGGTAATTTGCTAAAGATCCAAGATGAGTCAAGCTTCAAGAGGTAAGTACGCCAGTAGGAACACTTAATAGATTTTACCTATGTTATTTCTTTTTTTAATTTTAAAACAATTTTAAAAACATCAACACATTCTTCTTCTATTTTCTTCTTCTCTTCTTATTCTTCTTCTAACTTAGTTTTTCTTTTTTTTCCTTTTCCCTCTTTCAAAACTAAGAAGATCATTTTAACCGATTTTAGCGAACTAAAAAAATACCGAGAAGCTTTTATCACATCCCTCCTCATGGATCACGACCCGCTTAGCCACTTTACTATTGCGATAGAATTAAGGAAGCTAAAGCACGATATTTAATCTTTAATTCACAAACTCTCTTTTTTGTGCACTGCTTTCACCTCAATCAGATGTTTGTGCTGTTATCGGGGAGGGGACGATATTTCTTTTTTACTTAACGGTTAATAGTTTCTTCTTTGTTTTTGTGTGCAGGTGCAGGTAAAGGGAAAATTATTGCTGCAGGACATAAATATCAGTTCTGCTCTTGAAAGTAGAGTACATGTGATCTCTGCTTTACCACAGAAACACGGCCAGAGTTGCGTTTCATGACAAACAGAGTGAATTACTCACTCTGTTTTTTGCAGGGTGCTTGAATTGCAAAGATTTTGCTTTTGCATCGATTGGTTTTACTTGTTAACTCATTGTGCACATTATTTCTAACTCAACAGTAATCAGTTGGTTTTAAATATTAAAAATGATTAGACTTACATCAAGGCTTTCATTTAATTTGTTTCTTTTCATTACTGTTACGTCTCCATCGCATGCAGCTAAGATAACACGTTTGATTGATATTTATTGTTTAGAGTGTACTTTTTGCTATATACTTGCACACGTTACACCAAATGACTAAGGGCTTAACCGATAAACAAGATAAGATGGGGGAGTCATTACCCTTTTTTAGCCCAAAAGCATCTCCTCACTCTCTAACCAACCTAACTAAAATCTGAATAGACATTGGCCTTAAAGACATCTCAGACTCAATAAAAGATTGATCTCAGGAGGATGTTATTAGAGTTTATTCTGGTCAAATCGGTGTCTAAAATTGGGGATTAAGAGACAAGATCCTCAAAAATTAGTGATTTGGTGTAATTAAGGCATTTTGCTCTGCACGGATACCTGCCACTGCGTTTTGTTCCTACCTGGTCGATTAACCTATGGTCTGCTGCAATCTACCTCTCCTAAATAGTCAACCAATTAGGAGTCGTCTAGGTTAAGGTCACATAGGCTTGATTTTTCTTTCTTTTTGTTCATTTGTTTGCTTGTTTGTTTTTTTCTTTTTATCTAAAATAGATCATAACAATAATTTTTTCTATACTAATATGAATCTATATTTCACCCCGACCTATTTTGACTCGGATATCACCAACTCACATCACATAACTTGAACCAACCAAATATGTCAGATTGATTTTATATGACTCAACATACTCTCTGATCTCAGCATATGAACAAGATTGGAATAATCATCTCTACTATTCATCGAGTCAGTGGGGATACACCTCCCCTGAGTCATATTAACAATCGGCTTTCCAACATTCACCTTCATATACTGTAGATCACCTAAAGCGGGCTGAATAGGTGATATGATAATCTAATGTCAAATAATATGGAATTAAAAACTATTATGCAAACTAAAATTATCACACAATGCATAGCCAATGAGTGAAGCCGAATTCCTGGTGAAGAGCTCTGAACTTCTCCTCAAGATTTCTCTAGATTAAGAGTTGAGGTGCAACTATACCTCTCTTGGTTAATTACTAGTGTAAGCACAAATACAATATCAAGCATGTAAAGAATAAGCAAGGTATAAGAGCATTTAAGATATTAAACAATCCCAAGCATGTATATCAATTAAGCACAAATAAATATCAAGCATATAAAGATGTAAATAATTAAGAGCAAGTAAGATATAAACACAAGTGAGTTGAGAGAGAGATGAGCAATCACAAATAAGAGAGATTTGTTTCGAGATTCAAGCCACTTGCTCTGCATCCCCGCCTTCACCATTATGAAGAATTCTACTAGAATCGATGCCGTAAAATCACCCAGTGCCACAACACCTACAATGAGCTCCCTCAAGAACTCTTGGACCCGCAAGTCCCTCATTTGTTCTCGTAAGAACAACATACAATTCAAACCCGTAAGTTTGCCGAGGCCACAACCTCTAACTCCTCAAATTACAATGGTGGAACACGTTGTGATCACTTCTCTTGATCACAAATAAACACTCTCACAAACAAGGATTCCTATAGGATGGATATAGCAATAGAAGGCTCAAGCTTGTATGAGAAAACAAGATAGATTTGAAAATGAAAAACTCAAGAAATCCTTTTGATAAACTCAAGAAAAACACTCTTGAAAAACTCTCTATTTGATATGAAAATGAAACTCAAAAACTTGTTGGGAAACTCTATAGAAGAGCTCTTAAAAAAACACTTTTGAAAACCTAGCCAAAAGACCCATATTTACAGGCTGTCAAAAATTAGCCGTTACAGGCCAAATTTGACCTGCCAGTCGACCGGCCAACAGTCAATTTTCTGACCGTTAGGGTTACCGGTCAGTCGACCGCACCCAAACCCAAAGAGTTATAACTCTCTGTTGGTCGACTGCTCGGTCGACCGAACCAAGCCCGAGAGTGGGCTTGAGCAAGTCAATCGACCGGTTAGTCGACCGTACTTTGGGTTCGTGCATGTGTGCATGTCAGTCGACCGGTCGGTGGATCGAACCAGCCTTCGGTGTACCGGTCGGTCGACTTCAAGCAGCCCTGAACACTTTTTTAACATCTTTTTAAATACATTTAAATGTCATAAAATATCCATCAAATCCACAAAAATAAGTTCATTGAAACACTTTAAAGTCTAAATATGTGTGATAAAAAATCAACACATATTATAAACAAGTGAACTATTTTTGAGGTAAAGCAATTTAAACTGTATTTTCTAAACTACATATTATTTCAATGAAAATTCAATTTCTCTAAAACTTGTATAGATATATTGAAATACATTTGAAGCATAGTGTGTCAAAATGATCCAATACACATTGTAAATGAAATATACTTTTTTTTGACAATAAGCTCCAAAATAAGTTTTGATAAAAAAAAACTTAAACTCATAAGATAAACTCATCAAAATAAGTTATCTAAACAATATGAAGTAACAATGTATATGGATGAAATTCAATACACATATAAACGATGTAAACTTGTTTTGATCAAATCTATTCATGAAACCGAAAGACTTGAAACTCAAAACCAAAATGCATAGAAATAAGTTTCTATAAACATATGAAGCTCAAATATGTGTGGATAGAATCCAACACATATTGCAAAGTGCAAAACTAATTCTATTGAGATAAAAAACATGTAAATACAATCTTTTGAAGTTAAAGCGGTTAAATAAAAAACACAAAATATTTAGCATAAAAGACAATATATAAATTTTGTGTGTGTATATGAGGTTGAGCAATTCACAACTAATCTATCCTTTATATTTTATCTAAAACAAAAATCTTAAACTTACAAACTAGGACTCACGACCTCTTAAAGATCTTCTCTTGAAAATCTTCTTCTCCATCTCGACTTGATTCAAACTAGCTCATGGATTAACATGTGATAGCTTCAAAACTTGACTTCGAATCTTTTGTTGAAACTAAACACCAACTAAGATCTTGATTGAATATCTGAAACTTAATAAACACAAGATCATAGTACTATAACTACATGAGTTAGTCATTATCAAAACTAGAGTGGTGGGCCTTTGGGCCAATAATTCTCCAATTGAAGATCAACCGATAAAAGAAAAATATGAGTTGACTAAGAGTCTAGAAGCCATGCTTGAGTCTCAAAACTAATTCTAAAATATGACGGGCTCACAGTTCCTTCAAACTTTCAAAACCAAGATCCATACTCCTTTCTCCAAGTCACACCACAAGAAGAGGAAGAACCGATTGACTTGAAAAATAATATAGAAGTCATGATTCAGTGCCAAAATGATTTCAACCAATCTATCAATAGGGCAGAGTTAGACCAGTTATGCAACCCAATGATTGATAGGGATAAGAAAACTCTATCTAACACATTTTTGGCCATTCCTGATTTTTCTAACCATATTGATAAGACCTAAGAATCATGGTGTCTTGGAAGCTATAACCAAGATTCAATTTCATCACATCATCTTAAACTTGACCAATTCCAAATTTTTGACAAATTGGCATGTTTTCACTTCAATGAGATTGAACTTGAACATAAATATGATATTGATCTTCAATTTTGTGATTCAGTTTTAAATTTTGAAATATATTGACTCCGGTATCCTTACCCGATTTGAACCACATTCTTGAGCCAACTTTAATTCCCGTACCTATAAATCTTGAACATGAATCGTCAATTTTGGAAAGTCACATTACATTGTTGGGAAATATATGTGAACCTTTACTCTTTGATTTGGACCTAACTCTTAAACTAAATTCGACTCTTGAACCTAAACTTGATTTAAATCAATTCTCTAAGTCAGTATTGATTTCCATACCTTTCATTCTTAAGCCAAAATTAAGCATTTCAACCAATCACATTCCTTTGTTAGACCAAGGTATAGGACATTGTGACTCTGAGATGATTTTTTAAGACCGGTCATGTAACTGGGATGAGTATTACGATAGGATCTTGCATGATCATATTCAATTTTGGGGTTATAACAATGTTAACAGGTTAGAGGTCAAAGGTGGGTTCCTTTGATCGCCATATTCATTAGATTGGGCAGCAACACTTGCACTAGTGAGGTCACCACCGGAACCGCCGCCTTAAGGTAACATTTTTTATTCCCTCCCATTTTTTCATACATATATGCATTTAATTCATACATTGTGGAAAATGCATGAGATAGATGTAAGGGAGGGTCCTACTAACATAGGTTTTTTTTTTCTTTTCTTGTGTAAAAAAAGAAATTTTTTCTTTTAAAACTGTTTGAAGTGGGAAATAATATTTTGACCTATTTTTGGAAGAAACTAAGTTAATCTAAAGGGGAATCATAATTAGGTTTTCTTAGTAATTGGTCAAAACAAGATTATTTGTTTGATTTCTAGGTTTTGAAAGAAAATTGAAAAAGTAATTTAGTCTTCATTTTTACCTTGATAAAATATGCACTTCATACATGCACTGACACACTTAGGATTCAAAACAAAAATTCTTGTACCTCATAAAAAATAAAGAATATATATATATATATATATATATATATATATATATATATATATATATATATATATATATAATCCTTTGATTAAGCTGGATATTTTTGCCTTATATAGCTTAAGTATTCATGCCTAAAAGTGGTTAATATCACCAATTAAATTCCTTACTTTTGTAGCATTATTTGATTGAGTCCTTAAGTCCGAGGGGCATTTTCTCACCTGGTGCCTTTAGACCATTCAGTTTGGGAGTCACCGGCTAAAGGCTCGTTACATGGATGAATTAGAAAGCCTAAAAAAAAAACTAAGAGACAATGTCACCATAATATGTAAAATAAGGCATAAGAGTTGGAGTTGAAGAATCCTAAGTCATATATCCAAGATCATAAAGGTGCATATGATATAGGGTAAACTAAAAGATTAGGTGAGAAATATACTTAGAATCCTTACCTTGATTGATAATAAGTTCTTGCGTGGAGACTAATTTTAGGAATGAATAATTTAGTAATCCTATGACTTATAGAGTACTTGATTTTTGCAAGAATTTTTCAAATATTTTCTCTTTTTTTCAAAATATATTTTCAAAATACTAACACTTTGTTTTCTTTCTTTTATGAATTTTGTGGGTGTAATTCACTAAAACCCCTCCTATAAGGAAAACCTAGTGGTTTAAAGGCTTAATGCATATGCTCAGTGCAGTCACGTAACCTGCGAAACTGGTTTAATAAACTGTTAAATTTAGTTTTCTTATTTTGTTCGAGGACGAGTAAAAGATAGGTGTGGGGGTGTGATAGTTCACTAATATTGCATATTTATTGTCACAATTTTACATTCATATTATAATAAAACTCTGCTATTTATCCTATTTAATATCTTATAGTGTGCAGGTGTAATTAATAGAGAAGGAGACGATAATCTCAAACGTGTCCCAATTAATCAGATTATATGATTTATTTTCTTAGCTTGAAGAATCAACGAAGATAATGGCAAATCTAGAAATCTAGAGACTGTTTTTATCAGAGATTAAGGGATAAGAAGGAAGAAGGATCCACGAGCTCAAAATATCTGGCCCAACGGCCAGATCTATGCCACGTAAACACGGCTTTAGTCGAGTTTGCGCGGCCATAGCGTGATTGTTGGGCCAGCATTTTTTGTTCACATCTACAACACACATTTCTCACTTCATTTCTCCTATAAATTTAGCACCAGAGGTAGAGTACACGACAGAGAGTTAGGGCTAGGGTTTTACTTCTTGTTTAGTTTAAATTTTCCTTTTTTCTTTTTATTTTTAATTAATTTTTTATTTTCTTTATAGACCAGGTTAGATAGAGATTCATGAGAAAAAGAGAGAGAAAATTGTATTGAGAGTGACACTGATGTAATCTTCCTTCTTTCTCTTATTGTTTCTTACTTTAATCGATTATTTTTATGTTATTTTTCCTCTTGTTTTTTATTAACCCTCTAGTATTCTTTCTCTTGTGTTTGATCTCAATCCATATGAATATAATAGCTTCGAAATAGCGTTGCTTCTGCAAGTGCCACCTATGGCTCATGATGATGGATCTACTTCTATTTCTGTATTATTTTAAAACTTAATTGTTTTTGATGATGGAATGTGGTGTTGACGTGAATATCTTCTTTTGGACCATGTGATGATCTCCTTTCAATCAAGGCCGGTAATTTACTAAAGATCCAAGGTGAGTCAAGCTTCAAGAGGTAAGTACACTAGTAGGGACACTTAATAGATTTTAGTCATGTATTTCTTTTCTTTTAATTTTAAAACATCTTTAAAAACACCAACACTTTCTTGTTCTATTTCTTCTTCTCTTCTTAATCCTCTTCTGACTTAATTTTTCTTTCTTCTCTCTAAAATGATCCAAACAAATCCTTGGCACTTAAGATTTACTCATATTAATCTAAAAAGAATTTAAAGACTGATTCAAAATGGACCATTAAGTTAATTGAAAGTGGAGGCACTTTCAGTTTGTGAATCCTGCTTAGAAGATAAAATGACAAAAGGCCCTTTTACAAATAGGGGATATAGAGCCCAAAAATCATTGGAATTAGTTTATTCTGATTTGTGTGGACCTATGACTATCCGAACTAGAGGAGGCTGAGTATTTTATCACTTTCATTGATGATCACTCAAGATATGGATATATTTATCTTATGTGTCGTAAGTCCGAATGCTTTAAGAAATTCAAGGAGTATGGGACAGAAATTGAGAAACATCTGGGTAAATATTTCAAGACATTACGATCTGATCGTGGTGGCGAATACCTCTCAGGAGAGTTTAAGGATTACTTATCAGAAGTGAGAATAACATCTCATTGTCTACCCTAGAATGCCAAAGCAAAATGGTGTAGCTGAAAGAAGGAATATGACTCTTATGGAGATGGTAAGATCTATGATGAGTTATTCAGATTTACCTAATTCTTTTTGGAGATATGCATAGAAACAGAAGCATATATTCTAAACTTGGTTCCATTTAAGTCAGTACCTTCTGCACCCACAAAACGGTAGACTGGGTGCAAACTTAGTCTAATTTATGTTCAGATTTGGAATAGTCTAGCACATGTGTTAAAGGGGAATGTAAGTAAACTGGAAATCAAGAACAGAAGTGTGCTTATTTGTAGGATATATAAGAGGAACCAAATGTGGTTTATTTTATAGTCCTAGGGATCAAAAGGTCATTGTTAGCACCAATGCCCCATACTTAGAGGAAGACTATATGATTGAATCACAAGCCCAGGTAGGGTTGTTATAGAAGAGCTTAGAAAATAAATATCGACACAGGTTTCTTCAATACCTATAGTACAAGAAGATACATCACAAGTAAACGATATTTTATTGCCTAATCGTAGTGGGAGGATTGTCAATACTAGTACAGATAATGAGCCAGAGTCTGGTTCAGAACCTGCACAACATGTTGTGATTGATACAGAATCACAAAGAGTATCTCATCATAGTATGAGGGTTTTACAATAATTTTTGATAGGTGCATGTTCTTGATAGAGTCTTTTGACAAGGTTTCTGATGAACAAGATACTGATTCCTGCAACTACAATGAGGCAATCAAAGATAAAGATGCAAAAATTTGGCAAAATGCCATGATGTCTAAGATGAAGTCTATGTACTCTAATCAGGTTTGGAATTTTGTGGAACCACCTGAAGGGATAAAACTCATCGAGTGCAAGTGGATCTATAGAAAAAGAGAGGAGTAGATGGCAAAGTGGAAACTTTTAAAGCAAGGCTTGTTGCAAAAGGTTTTACTCAGAAAGAGAAAATCATTATGAGAAAACTTTTTTGATGCTAGAGCCTATTTGGATTCTCTTATCCATTGCTACTCATTTCGATTATGAAATTTGGCAAATGGACATCAAGACTTCCTTATCGGGAATGTTGACGAGTGCATATGCAGGATGCAACTGTAGGGAAATAAAAACCCTCAAAAGATAAGTTTTATTCATAGTAGAAGAGAGAGATATATAAAAGACAAAGAAGGTATATGGGTAACAACCCAAAACTCAATACTAATAACCCAACTTAACACTCCCCTCAAGCTAAAGCATAGACATCTAACATGCCCAGCTTGTTATATAGATTAGAGAACACCTGAGGTGAGGAAGATTTGGTAAAGAGATCAGCCAACTGCTTTGAAGATGGTGTGAAAGGGAACCTAACCACCTTCTTGGTCCAAGAATCTCTGATAAAGTGACAGTTAATTTCAATGTGTTTGTTCCTTTCATGAAATACAGTATTCTGGGCAATGTAGATAGTAGCCTGATTATCATAATACATAGGCATGAGTCTAGGTTGTCTGAAATCAAGCTCCATCAGTAGATTTTTTAACCATACCATCTCGCATGCTGTATGAGCCATAACTCTATACTCAGTTTCTTCACTCGAGCGAGACATAACATCTTACTTTTTACTACTCCAAGTCACCATATTTCCTTCAATAAAGTACAATACCCAGTAGTAGACTTTCTATCTCCTTGGTCATAGGCATAGCCTAAATCAGAGTATTCAGAAATACATACATGCCCATGTTTTCTGTACACCAACCCTTTTCCTGGATAACTCTTGATGTAAGCCAGAAGCTAACCAATGAATCTCTCTGGGCTAATGCATGAATCTACTTGGTACACCTAAAGCAAAAGTTATATCTGGCCTAGTAATTGTGAGATAGATCAACTTCTCAATCAATCTCCTATATCTTTCTGGATCATCAAGTGTTTGACTGTTATAAATCATAGATCCACATTGGCTTCCATCATCTTCTTCTCTTACTTTCCTTAAGATTTCCCTTTCTCTCCTCAATCATCAGCATCTCACCTCTCCAAATTATTGTTGCCACCCCTCCAAGATCTCCAACAAGTGCCGCCACCTCTCCATCTATTGCCTCCAGCCCTCCACCTTCTCAAACAAATGCCGCCACCCTCCATCTTCTCCAGAAATTATCGCCACCCTTACACATCCTCCAACAAGTGCCACCACTACTCCATCTTCTCAAGGAAGTTGATGCCACCATTCCATCTTCTCCAGAAGTTGCCACGCCTCCATCTCCAAGAAGTGCCACAAGTACTCAAAAATTAGATTTTTTTTTTAATCTGCTCTGATTTTTTTGATGCTCTACAAGACCTCTCTGGTGAGATATGATCTGTTTATTACTTAAAAATCAGATTTTTACATCTGATCTGGTTATTTCAGACTAAAAAATTATTTTTTTTTGGTGATATTCTAGCTATCTATGCTACTATCTAGTAACTAAGTTACTCGTTTCTCTTACTAACTGATTTCTGGTGATCTATTCAACTGGCTACTATGTCTGAGACTAAAAGTTCCTCCTCCACTATGATTTCCTCTCTGATGGTTGAGACTTCTATTCTCAAAACAATATTAGGGACTACCGCAAAGTTGAGTGGATCTAACTACTTGTTATGGGTACAAACGTTTCATATATTCATTGGCACTTAGAACAAATTGGCTCACCTCCTTCAAGTTCTACCTGCTACTACAGATCTTACTTATGTGACCTAACTAACTGGAGATTATTCTGTGATGACATGACTTCTAAACAGTCTAGAAGAGAAGATTAGTGGTAGTGTCATATTCTTGATTATTGTTAAAGAGATTAAGACATATTGAAGATGATGTATGGTAATGAAAAGAATCCCTCGAGAGTGTTTGAAATCTAAGAGCGACTATTTGATCTCAAATAGGGAGACAGATATGTGCCTAAGTTCTATGGAGAACTCAAAGGATTGATTGATGAGCAAGAGATGCATCGGCCTGCTGTTACTGATGCAGTAACCCTGAGATGATATCATCAAGATCTAGCAGTTTTGAAGTTTCTATCTTACTTGAGTCCTACACTATGATCCCTGGTACAGGGTCAGTACTGAGAGGAGATAGTATTTCCACGTTAACTGTCATATTCTCAAGAGTTATGAGGGTATTTACTGGAGCTGATATTTTCTCTGCACCGTCTATTAAGTAGTCTGCCATGATTTTCGGGCGTGCCAGAGGTCGTGGTCGTGGTCGTGATTTTGGAGGACGAGGACATGAATCCATTGGAGGTGGATATGGTTCTTATGGAGGCAGACAGAGTGGCTTTGACAAAACACTTCGGCAATGTAGGCAATGTGGACGTAATAATCACATCTCCGAGAGTATTGGGGGGAAATTTGATTAATCTGAGTGGGCACAACTATCTGATTCTGATCATCCTACTCTGTGTAATACTCTTTAGGCCTTTTCATCTGCTCTTCCTAGCTCTTCCATGATTGTACTGTTGCAGGAGGAGTATAATAGACTCTAACAGTTAGAGTTCTCTCAGAACAATTTTTCAGCGACTCATATGACAGGTATTTACGCTTCAGGTATTTACGCTTATACTGTCTTTCCTCAAAACCCCTGAATATTAGACTCAGCCTCTTCCCATATGACAGGTATTAAACAAAAGTTTGTTTCATTAAATTTGTCAAGTGTCCACCACTCTGTTAAAATTACTGATGGTACCTATTCACCTGTATTAGGCAATGGGGTAGTTCAAGCTAGTCCATCCTTGACCCTTACTAATATCCTATATGTTCTATGATTTCTTATTAGTTTCTTATATATCAGTCAGTTTACTAAACATAATAACTGCAAAATAACTTTTTTCCCTTCTTATTGTATGTTTCAGGACCTACTGGGAAGAGAATTGGTTTGGGGCATGAGCGAGGAGGTATATACTATTTGGACGATAGAGTAACTACGAGCTTGGTTGTAGGTCAGCTCAATACCATGTAGAAAAATAAAAACCCTAAAAAGATAAGTTTTATTCATAGTAGAAGATAGATATATATAAAAGATTAGAAGGATATATGGGTAACAACTCAATACTAATAACCCAACTTAACAGCAACCAAATGGATTCATGGAAAAGGCAAGAGCACTTGGCATGCAAGCTTAAGAGATCCATTTATGGACTCAAGCAAGCATCCAGATCTTGAAGCATTCATTTTAATCAAGCTATAAAATCTTATAGTTTTGATTAATGTTTGAATGAACCGTGTTGCACAAGAAATGTAACGAAAGCGTGGCGGTGTTCCTAGTACTTTATATTGATGACATTTTACTCATTGGAAATGATGTGGGGCTATTGTCATCTGTTAAGGTATAGTTGATTGGTCACTAATGTTACATATTTAATGTCACATTTTCATGCTTATTTTTAATAAAAGCCTGCATAGTCCTAATTATTTGTCTAATTTATTTGCAGGCCCAATCCTTAAGGAGATGAAGAGAAATGAGCCCAAAAGCCCACCAGAATTCTGAATTAAATCAGAGTTAATTCGCACAAATAAAATTAGGGCAAAATCAAGAGGTTGAAACCGGTTGAGAAGAATCCTCTCAGAATCGATCGGTTAAAGCCAAGAAATCCAAGGTCATTTCGTCAGAATCCGGAGCTCCAACGACAAAACCAACAAAGGATAAAGCAAGAAGAAGACCCCGGACAGACCCACCAACAGGGTGTGGCCATCTGGCCACACCCTTGCCGCAAAAACGCGGCAAAAGCCGCGTTTTTGCGGCAATCCTGGGGAGTTACGGGAAGCGTTTGCTCCCCCGACCTCCCCGGGATCTTGGTTGTTAGGGTTTTTGCCTATAAAAAGGCATTTGCTGCACTGAAAATGGACGCCAATGCAGATTAGGATTTTAGACTAGTTTTTCCATTTTGTAGTTTAGTTTTATGTAACTTGTATGTAGCTTAGGGTAGATGATGATTCATGTAAGTAAGAGAGAGAGGCTGATGTTGAGAGTGACACCGATGTACTCCTCCTCCTTTCTTTCATTGTCTCAGTAAGCAATAAAGGTAACATTTGTTTATGTTTGTATCTTTACTTTACATTTGTTTTGCTTTTCGTTTTCCTCTTCTACTTCACCTTGGTTTTATGTGTTGAGTCTACAAGTGAAGTCCAAAGCATGTATCACTAAGCTACGTGAGAGCCAGCGATAGTTCATGAAGACGATCTCCTCTTCCAAGCTTCGCATCACTTCGTATTTCATATGCTTGACGATATAATGTGCACGGGGACTGAGTTCAAGTTTATGATCTATGCGTTGAATGCCTCCGAAGCAAAGGTAGAACTTGCGCAGGTTTCCAAGTAAGTCATCACCAAACTAGGTAAGTAATTCTTAGCTTTCTTTCTTTTCTTTTATCGCTATAGTATAGATCGCCAACACGATTTCTTTCACCACTTCTTCCCAATCGTTTCCATTCTTTTCCTCAACTTCAGTTGTACATATTCGCTTTATTGTTTTTCTGATTTTCCACCTTCTTCATCTCTCGTTTTCTTCTTACTTTAACCATTAACTTTCTTTTCCTTTTTCTTAACTTTAAAAACAGAGAAGAACCTTCGCTTATTTTCATAAGATTTCAATAAAGACACGTAAAGCTTCCATCGCAAACCCTCCTTGTGGATCACGACCCGCATAGCCACTTGCTATAGCGGAAGAATTGAGCACTTGCACATTCCTTTCTTAAGTTCTATAATCTCGTATTTTTTGTGCAGGTTGTGCCTCAATCAAATTTTGACGCCGTTGCCGGGGAGGGTAACATATTTTTTTATTGAAATCTGAATTTTTTTTGAAAATTTTTTAGAACTAAACGAATTTTCTTCTCTGTTGCAGGTTATAGGTTGAAGAAAACAGGAACTTTGCATTGCAGTGACATATAAGTGGACCTGGGCCTCTGCTCTCGAAAGCAGAGACCAGGATCCCTCCAAATTGCCGCAAAATCCTGGCTTTTGCCGCAAATTTGCGGCAATAAGGAGTGCACTACTGATCATTTTTCTGCAGGGTCTCTGATTCTGCAAAATACTTCTGCTGCATTACTTAATTCCCTGTAATATTCACCCTATACCTGCTTAATAAAGTCAACAGTAAAAAATTGGTTGTAATCGTTAAAAGTTGATTAGACATTTGCATTTCTAGGCACGTGTCTTTTCAATTCATTTACTTTTACTGTTGAAGAGTGCTGGAGGCAAGGTACATTTTGCATTGCATGTAGACTAGGAATCAACTCTTGCTTGATTTTCATGCTTTGAGTGTATCCTAGTTATATTTCTTGTACACTTGCACAATTCAATTTTAAGGGCATACCCGTAAATAAGATAAGGTGGGGATTTTATCACCCTTTCCTTAGCCCGCAAATCATTTTCCCAAGCACTCACTAACCCAAGCCTAATTTAATAAAAAGTAGACGTTGGCCCTAGGGACATCTCGGACTCATTTAGGAGATTATCCTAAGGGGGAAAAATGTTGGAATCTAACTCCTGCAAAATCAGTGTCTAGGAAAGGGATTGAGGGCCGAAAGCCCGAAGGTTGGTGGTTATTTAATTAAGGAACGTCTTTGACGGAAAACCTCCCACCAACCTTGCCCTGACCTGGCTGATTAGCTTGTAGTTAAAGTCTACATTAGACCTCCCGTGGACAGTCTAACCAGTTAGGAGTCGTCTAGGTCCTAAGTCTACCCTAACTTAGGCTAGAATTTTTTTTTGTTTGTTTGTTTATTTGTTTGTTTTTCTTTGTTTGTATTCTATTGTGTGATATGGACTATAATAATAATTTTTTTCAACTACAATAATAATCCATATTACACACCGGCTTCATTTTCGGATATTACCAACCCGGCATATCATAACTTTGACCAACCTAGTGTGCCGGATTGGTCTTATCCGAATCAATATGACCCATACCCCCCATCTAATAACTATAATTTTCATAATGATTTCAACTCTTCACCGAGTCAGTGGGGATTCACCTCCCCCGAGCATAATTTCCAACCACCTTGCCCTCCTTCTCCACCCAGTCCACATTATGTTCAAGATTCATACTCAGTTCCACCCGTCCAAAATAGGAAACCATCAATTATGGAAATGAGTATGCGTGAGTCCAAACACAAATCCCAAAATCTGATGGACTCACAATTTCACTACCACTTCTAAGACAATTCTTCATCTTTTCATCAAAACAATGAACCTGTCAACTATGAAAAGATGCTTGAAGCCATGACTCAGGCTCAAAACACTCGTAATCGTGACATAGATATGATGGTCGAATATCTACGTTCCCACCGTCCTGATGTCACTAACTATTCTGTTAGAGCCGAAGAGTCATGTAGTTTTGGAAATCAAGATTCCATTTCAGAACAACCATGTGAACTTACCCAAACTCCAAATGATATTGATAGTTTGGTTAGTTTTCCTTTTCCTGAAATAGAACTTGAAAATGATTATGATCCTGAACCCCAATTAAGTGATTCAATTCTATTTCCTGATTCAATTATGACTCCGGTATCTTCACCTGACTTCAATCTTTTCCCGGAGTCAACATTGGATCCTGTACCAATTCATAAAGAAATTGAATCACCCATCTTTGAGGATCATGTTGAACTTGACCAACTTTACAATTTTGAAAATCCCATGAATAAATTGGCAAGTTCTCCATTTTTTGATATTGAACTCAATGAGATATGTGACCTAGATTCTCAAATTTGTGATCCAGTTCAACTTTCTGAATCAATCTTGACTCCCGTTTTGTTACCAAACTTGAGTAATATTTTAGAGTCAGTTTTGATTCCTCCACCTATTATTCCTGAACTGGAATCACCCATATTAGGTTACATTCCATTGTTAGAAAATACATGTGGACTAGAGTTTCAACTTCTTGACTTGGACCCGCTTCTTGAACCAGTTTCGACTCCTGAACCTTTACTTGACTTAAGTCACCTTCCCGAGTCGGTATTAGTTCCTGTCCTTCCTGAGTCTAAGTCAACAGTTCTATCATTTCATACTCCATTCTGGGACGAGGTGGTTGACAAATTTGACTCCGAAATTAGTTATGGAATATAGAAATTAGATGGGGTCAAATATTTAATAAAAATCCTTAATGGATTTATCTTTTTAGTGGGTCATATTAAAGATAGTGCTGGTGGGTTCCTTCGAGACCCAAGAAAAGTTGATTGGGCCATGTTTCGTGGACCAATCAGACCACCACCGGAACCACCACCTTAAGGTAACATTTTCCTTCCCTTTCTTCTTTTTCATGCATCTATGCATTAATTCATACATTGAGGACAATGCATGAGATAGGTGTGGGGGAGGGTCTAACATAACTTTTCTTTTTCTTTAAAAAAAAAATAATAAAAAAAAAAAAAAATTGACATTTTTCTTTACTTTTAAAAAACTTTTTGAAAAATAGAAACAATATTTTGACTTATTTTTGTAAGAAATTAAGTTAATTTTAAGGAATAGGAAAATCCAAATTAGGATTTCTTATACTTGGTCAAAATAAGATAATTTGTTTGATTTTTAGGGTTAGGAAGATAATTTGTCAAAGTAATTTAGTCTTGATCTTTACCTTGATGAAATATGCATACTTCATACACTTACACACTTAGGGTTCAAAAACAAAGATTCTTATGCCTTATAAAAAAATATATATATAAAAAATGAATAAGTCTAATTATTGATTAGCTAGGTGCTTTGGCCTAAGCAAGCCTTAGTATTTATGCGAAAGATAATTAGATAAGTTAAAAAAAAAAAAGAATAAGTCTAATTATTGATTAGCTAGGTGCTTTGGCCTAAGCAAGCCTTAGTATTTATGCGAAAGATGATTAGATCCTCTGATTAAGCTGGGTGTCTGTGCCTAATAAAGCATGAGTATTCACGCCTAAAAGAGGTTCATATAATAAAATCCTTAGTTTTGTGGCCTTGTCTGCTCGAGTCCTTAAGTCCTAGGGGTGTCTTCTCACCTGGTGCCCTAAGACCGTTTGGTTTGGGAGTCATCGATTAGAGGCTCGTTACATGGGCAGATTAGAAAGCCTAATAGAACTAAGGAATAATACCACAAAAAAAAAAGTAAAAGTATATATATAAATAAGTAAGGCATAAGAGTTAGAGTTAATGAACCCTTAGTCAAAATTTTCACAGTCACAAGGTGCATATGACCTAGGGTAAAGTAATAGACTAGATGAGAAGTACAATTTGACTCCTTACTTTGATTGATAACAAATTTTTGAATAGAGACTAAGTTTAGGAATAAAAAATTCGGGTTTCCTATAACTTATAGATTGCTTAGATCTTACAATCATATTTCAAATATTTTTCTCTTTTAAAATGCTTTTCGAAAATACTAACTCTTTATTTCCCTTTCTTTATGGATTTTGTGGGTGCAATCCGCTGAAAACCCTCACGAGACAAAACTCGTCCTCTAGGGGAAACCTAGAGGTTTAACGGCTTGTTGCACATGCTCAGTGCAATCGCGCGACCTGCGAAAGTGGTCTAATAATTCTTAGTTTAATTTAGTTGTTTTGCTCGAGGACGAGCAAAAGATAGGTATGGGGGTGTGATTGGTCACTAATGTTGCATATTTAATGTCACATTTTCATGCTTATTTTTAATAAAAGCCTGCATAGTCCTAATTATTTGTCTAATTTATTTGCAGGCCCAATCCTTAAGGAGATGAAGAGAAATGAGCCCAAAAGCCCACCAGAATTCTGAATTAAATCAGAGTTAATTCGCACAAATAAAATCAGGGCAAAATTAAGAGGTTGAAACCGGTTGAGAAGAATCCTCTCAGAATCGATCGGTTAAAGCCAAGAAATCCAAGGTCATTTCGTCAGAATCCGGAGCTCCAACGACAAAACCAACAAAGGATAAAGCCAGAAGAAGACCCCGGACAGACCCACCAACAGGGTGTGGCCATCTGGCCACACCCTTGCCGCAAAAACGCGACAAAAGCCGCATTTTTGCGGCAATCCTGGGGAGTTACGGGGAGCGTTTGCTCCCCCGACCTCCCCGGGATCTTGGTTGTTAGGGTTTTTGCCTATAAAAAGGCATTTGCTGCACTGAAAATGGACGCCAATGCAGATTAGGATTTTAGACTAGTTTTTCCATTTTGTAGTTTAGTTTTATGTAACTTGTATGTAGTTTAGGGTAGATGATGATTCATGTAAGTAAGAGAGAGAGGCTGATGTTGAGAGTGACACCGATGTACTCCTCCTCCTTTCTTTCATTGTCTCAGTAAGCAATAAAGGTAACATTTGTTTATGTTTGTATCTTTACTTTACATTTGTTTTGCTTTTCGTTTTCCTCTTCTACTTCACCTTGGTTTTATGTGTTGAGTCTACAAGTGAAGTCCAAAGCATGTATCACTAAGCTACGTGAGAGCCAGCGATAGTTCATGAAGACGATCTCCTCTTCCAAGCTTCGCATCACTTCGTACTTCATATGCTTGACGGTATAATGTGCACGGGGACTGAGTTCAAGTTTATGATCTATGCGTTGAATGCCTCCGAAGCAAAGGTAGAACTTGCGCAGGTTTCCAAGTAAGTCATCACCAAACTAGGTAAGTAATTCTTAACTTTCTTTCTTTTCTTTTATCGCTATAGTATAGATCGCCAACACGATTTCTTTCACCACTTCTTCCCAATCGTTTCCATTCTTTTCCTCCACTTCAGTTGTACATATTCGCTTCATTGTTTTCTGATTTTCCACCTTCTTCATCTCTCGTTTTCTTCTTACTTTAACCATTAACTTTCTTTTCCTTTTTCTTAACTTTAAAAACAGAGAAGAACCTTCGCTTATTTTCATAAGATTTCAATAAAGACACGTAAAGTTTCCATCGCAAACCCTCCTTGTGGATCACGACCCGCATAGCCACTTGCTATAGCGGAAGAATTGAGCACTTGCACATTCCTTTCTTAAGTTCTATAATCTCGTATTTTTTGTGCAGGTTGTGCCTCAATCAATAGTTGTCCAACCAATTTGATATGAAAGACTTGAGAGAAGCCAACTACATCCTTTGGATCAAACTTATTCGAGATTGCAAGTATAAAATGTTAGGCTTATCACAAGCCACATATATCAATGCAGTTTTAGCCCATTTTAGTATACAGGATTCTAAGAAGGGTTACTTACCTTTCAGATATGGAATCACCTTATCCAAGGATCAGTGTCGCAAGACACCTGAAGAGGTAGAGAGTATGAAGACAATTCCTTATGCTTCGACAGTGGATTGCATTAGACCAGATATTTGCTTTGCTATAGGCATGGTCAGCAAATATCAGTCTAACCCGAGGTGAGAACAATGGATTGTGGTAAAACATATACTCAAGTATATGAAAAGGGTTAAGAGACCATATATTGGTATACCAATCATAGAGTCTAGTACCACTTGGATACCAAACTCAGATTTCCAGTCAGATAAGGATGCCAAAAAGTCTGCCTCAAGATTCGTATTTACCTTAGGAGGTGGAGCCATAAGTTAGAGGAGTGTAAAGCAATCTTGCATTGCTAACTCCGCCATAGGGACCAAGTATGTAGCTGCCTCGGAAGAAGCTAAGGAAGCGGTTTGGCTCAAAAACTTTCTATTAGTTCTTCCTATGATCCGTTCAACACAATCAGCTATTATACTATGCTGTGATAATAGTGGAGCACTTGCCAACTCGAAGGAAACAAGTGCGCACAAGAATGGAAGACAAATTGAGCGCAAATATCACCTAATTCGATCATTCGAGAGCAGAAGTAAGGTGATAGTAACAAAGATTGCATCAGCTAGCAATCTGGCAGACCCCTTCACAAAGAGCTTGCATAGCAAGATTTTCGTCAGACATGTTAAGGGGATAGGATTGAGATATATGTCAGCTTGGCTTTGAGTATAAGTAAGAGATTGTTGGAGATATACTAAAAGCCTTAACCTTTTTGTATTAAAATTTAATATATAGTTTATTATTTAATAATATCATTACCATTTTATAAGAATCTGTATGGACAAATGGTTGATTGTATACATGTGTGTCTTATGTTTTACATTGTAGATGACCTGTTGTGTAGAGTTGGCTTACACATAGAAGATCAGATCATCAGATCCCTATACGACATGAGTTAAGTCCACAATCTTAGATGAAGTTAGATACACCATCGGTAGGATTGTAATGCAATCTTCTTAAATAGTCTATCTTGATTATAAGAGACTGTTTGATGTCTCAAATTATTGCATTAGTGTACTTTATGTGTATTGGACAGGACCAAGTTGAGGTATTTTTTTTATTTACTAACTATATTAGAAAATTATCACCTCATGTTATTATGAGTACTTAAACTCTTAATCCTGAAATGTTTAATGAACATGTGTATATTATACTTGTCACTTTGATTCATTAAGAAGTGAGATTTTTTTTATGAGTCAATAGCTTCAGTGAGTTGAGTATAATGTAATGTGTATGGTAGACTTTATTTATTGACAGAATTCACGTCGCGGTGTGAGAGAATGATGATGTTCTCTTGAGAAGCTTATAAGTTTTGTGCATGTCAAATCCTGCAGGTGGATTTAATTATCTGACATGACAAATAAGTTAAGTGGTATGTATCAAGGACAAGATGTCAATTAAATAAAATTGCCAGTAATTTAATTTAATCGACGGACATCAGAAATATTAACGTGGGGTGATTTTAGGCATAAAATAATAAAGATCTCGAAAGTAATTTTGAGATAAGGACACAAGCAATTTCAATTCTTTAGTGGACTGAATTATAATTTATGAAATTAAAGATTTTAATTTAGGTTGAATTAGAGTTTTTTTTTATTTCAAGAGAATTTTGATCCTTATTTGGTTCCTATTAGTCTCTATCATAGTCTATATAAAACCTCCTATAACTCTTGGCCGAGTGATGAAACATACAGAAGAAACAAAAAGGATAAAAACCCAAGTTTCTAAAAGGTGACAGAAAAGAGCTGAAGGAGAGATCGAAAGTTCGGAGCCCACCCTCCATTTGATCCAGCACTTTAGGCATATAATAGAAGATCGCGAGGTGTTCGAGATATCTTCCCAGTTTGTAGTTGAAGATTGTTAACGAGATTAATCTAGCGAGATCTCAAATGTATGATCTAAGTCTTCATTAAATCTATAGGGCTACATGGGCACAATTTTTCGTTGTTCAGCTTGTATTTGCTCAAGGTGATCTCAGAAATTTTTCGCACCTTCAGTGGTGTCAAATATAAATCAATCTCAAGATACAAATCATGATTATTAATCCACCAAAATGATTCCAAGGATTTTTACAATCTAATTATCTATCATTTTGTGACCTTAGAAATCTCAGCAAGATAGCTGGCCACAAGAAGATAATAGATCAAAAGAATTTTAACTAGTCAGTGAGACTGGCTGTGCTAAAGGGGTTGGGTTGGTGGAGTGGTCAAAATTTGACCCTGCTAGGATCATGACACGTGTCCTGAAGTCGGGTCTGGCCCAGGGGTTATCCGGGTCGGGCCCGTACGGGTTGCCGAGCCGGGCTGGCCCAATTGACACCCCTAGCTCAGTGGTTGCATGAATTATTGAATTCTAATATATTCTCTGTTTATTTGAACTAACGTTCTTATTGCAAGGATTATGCTGAATAAAGTATTCATGCTCGAATATTTATTTTAATATATTATTACTAGATAAAATTATCGTTGAATTACTTATCTTGTTGATTTATTATTAATACTAGACTAACTAAATACCAGTCCAATTGGCGTTTAAGGAAGAGATTTGAAAAGTGGTTTTGTAACTAAGGAATGTTCAATTGAACGAAAAACCTCCCACCTGATTTTCACTAACTTGGCCAATTGGATCGGTTGATCTTGATCTTGAATTGGATTGTCAAGTCTAACAAATTCAACCCAGGCGATTACGCAGATCAGCATATTCAAACCAATCAAGTGAGATCAGTATCTATCTGCATCCACTCCACTGCCTCCGTCATATATAAATACACTTTCTTCTCCAAGAAGAAAGAGATCGCTTCCCTAATCCTCCCACATACTATACCACACTGACAGTTTTTCTCTGCTAGTCCACCACCAAAACACACCGATAGTTTTTCCCTCCCTGGTCCTTTCTCATTTTCACCCACTGATTCTCATGCCCGAGAGTCTTAGGTCGGCTCACATCGGTGCTCCTAACCTGAAACATGTCTCATCTCTGTGTGCTCTGACAGGTCTGCTCAGGAGCGTCAGTTGCTTGTGATGAAAATTTATTCACCATAAACTAGTGAGATTTATCCACTACAGTCGGAAAATGAGATGTTCTAGGTTCAAGACCGGACTAAACCTTTGTTAAAAAAATTATCTTTTAATTTTAATGATTAATTAATTCTCTAGCAATCATATAAATATAAAAGTCATGTTACAATCAAAATAAATCATGTAACTAGAAGATCCAATGAGCTTTACAGCTATGATACAATGGTACGAGGTCATAGCCATACTGTGACCTTTTCAAGATTTCCTAATCTTATTTCCAACGGCACAGATTCTACAGAAGCGTGCTTTTTTTTTTGCTTTGAATGAAACAGGTTTTCGGGTTGATTTTGCTAAATGCTTATGAGACACTCTGAAGTATGATTTCTTTTTTGGAACAAAGGCTGTAGTGGGGCCTTGAACATGGTATCCCTACAATCTACTCTCACCCATTTGTTGTGAGTCAGACACTCTGAAGTATGATTTATTTTGACAAATACTCCTGCATTTTTTAACTATAGGGATAAGAACTATGAGCATAGCTCAATCTATTCACATCAACTATTCTATTAGCAAAATCATTAACGAATTTAAATTCATTTTAATAGCTGATCAAAAATTATGATAGAAAACCATTGGAAATCTATGGTACACCTGGAGCTTTATTTCCAACCATTTACAACCCTTCTAATTTCGTCTTCTGAGAAATCAAAACCTAACCCAGTCAATCAAATTAAATATTCTTTGTACTTGTGATTTTTGGACCTGGGCTTGGTTCGGGTTGGGCAAATCATGAAAGATCTATACCTGATCCAACCCACTTGTACCCCGTAAATGGGTCAAATTTTGAAGATCCAACTAGAAGCGTCCCACTAATCCTATAGAATATATTACGATATCTGATTTCTATCAATAAAGATTTGTTTCTAAAATTTAAAGGGTTCAAAATTCTTCTAGATCAAGAAAATCAACTCATATAAGGATTAATCAAGTTCTGCAAGCATTTGATGGCCAAGATTATCTCATAGTTAGGATTCTCTCTCTCTCTCTCTCTCTCTCTCTCTCTCTCTCTCTCTCTATATATATATATATATATATATATATATATATATATATATATATATATATTATATATATATATATATAGTGAGTTGATCCTCTAAGAACGGTTCTCACGAATTCATGTGAGAACTTTCACGTGGGCCGTCGGATCTGATAGAGATCTAGTTTTATTTGATTTGATCTATCAGATCCGACGACCCATGTGAAAGTTCTCACAGAAATCCGTGAGAACCGTTCTTAGAGGATCAGCTCCCATATATATATATATATATATATATATATATATATATATATATATATATATATATATATATATATATATATATATTGATCCCCTAAGAACGGTTCTCACGAATTCATGTGAGAACTTTCACGTGAGCCGTCAGATCTGATAGAGATCTAGTTTTATTTGATTTGATCTATCAGATCCGACGGCCCACGTGAAAGTTCTCACAGAAATCCGTGAGAACCGTTCTTAGAGGATCAGCTCCCTATATATATATATATATATATATATATATATATATATATATATATATATATATAATATATATATATATATATATATATATATATATATATGAGAAAAATGTATATCAGCCTGCGGGCTGAGAGTACTTTGTCAGCCTGCGGTGACGTGGCTCAATTTGTTACCTCACTGACTTGCGGCCCGCTTTTAGGATGAAGTTAAATTACCAAATACCCCCTTTTCGATAACTTTCCTTATTGTTTATTATTATTTTTCCCTCTTTTTTTTGCCGCTCTTTATAGGATTTAGGTTATTGTATATAAATTACTTTTCGCCCTATTTCCTTACCTCTTTTATGAAAGATCTAGTTTCTACTTTTCAGCCTGCGATAAAATTTTTTCTGAAAATATAAAATCTTTTCAGATCAATTTTTTCAGCCTGCGATAAAATTCTACTTTATAGTTTAATTTAAACTGCGACCTTAGTCAGAGACTTTGGTCGCTGTGTACATTTAAACTGCGAAGTCAGAGACTTTGGTCGCAGTGTACATGGTTAATTGCGACCAAGGTCGCAGTGTTGTTATTGATAAAGATGGCCAGCAACTGCAATCTAGGGTTGCATTACATGGACTGCGACTTTGGTCGCAGTACGTTAAGTAAGTGTTTCCTTTATATTAACATGCATAGCGACCAAGGTCGCAGTGTTGTTTTATTAAGTGTTATTTTGGATTAAGTCATTTTTTGAATCTAAATGAAAATGAAAAGTTTGCTGAGGGGACGCGACTTGGAGTCACTCCGAGAGACGCGGCCTGTCATAAAGATTTTATGAGATCTTTAAACGTCAAGTCTACGTTGTCTACGCGTCGGCTCTTCATTGTGGTTAGGCGTTACTCAGGGTCGCATGGCTAATCCACCCTAGTCGCATATTAAAAATCTTTTACATAAGGCATGGGAAAGAAGATTGCGACTTTGGTCGCAGTACTGAAGGAGGTCGCATTGTTGTACGATAGAATGCGACTAGGGTCGCAGACGTTATATAAAGAAGTTTTGTTATACAATGACTGCGACTAGTGACTGCGACTGTGTCGCAGTTGTCATATAAAATTGAAATTATATTGTATTAGGTCGCATAAAAACATTTTGTTATTCTATGAGTGCGACTAGTGACTGCGACTGTGTCGCAGTTGTTATATTGTATTAAGTCTGCGACCATGGCATGTTTTTTAAATTTTCAATGCTTCTGCTTATTTTACATTATATTGATCCATTTTTTTAATTATATTTTTCGATGTATTAAAATTACGAATTTTATAACTGTAGATATATTCAACTGAAATTTTGTTTGTTCATGACTTTATTCCAGTTTAGAATTTAAAAAGGGGTATTTTTGTCAATTTGTTTCACGATTGTTTAGGCGGGATTTTTTTGATTTTTTTGGCTCCAACACACTGCGGCCGATGTGTGGCTATATTCAGCCACGTCCCGCCGGCTGAGAAACTCTCTCAGCCTGCAGGCTGAGGTACAGTAACCCCTATATATATATATATATATATATATTATATTATATATATATATATATATATATATATATATTAAGGTTGTAACCTAACATTGTAATCAAGCTAATATAAAAGGTAAAGAGGAAGCCAAGAAAGAGAGAGGAAGGTAGCGGTGCATATAGAAGGTATATTCTTGTAATCTTATGGGATTTAAGGGGAAGGCAAATACTCTTGTGGGAATCAAGGAGAATGCTAGATCTCTTATACCAAGTTTATTAATAAAACTCTCTCAAGTTCTCTCCCCGTGGATGTAGGCCAAGTTTAGGCCAAATCACGTTAAATTCTCGTGTTATTATTTTTACTCTTTTGTCATGGTAATTCTAGTTTGCTCTACAATAGTTTTTTTTTACAAGTACAACATATTGTTAAGATTTCGCTGCGCATATCAATTCGTATTAAAGCGCTTATTGTAGTAACAATTAATATCAGAGCCATAAGGTTGATGAAAATGATATGTCGAAATTTGAAATTTCAGGGAGTAAGTTCGAGGTCAAGAAATTCAATGACAAAGGAAACTTCAGTCTATGGCAAAAGAGGGTGAATGGTTGTTGGTGCAACAGGGTCTTCACAAGACCTTGCAGGGAAAGTTAGCAAAACCTGCAAGTATGTCAGATGAGGATTGGGAGGAGATAGATCTGAAAGTAACAAGCACAATCCAATTATGTCTCGCAGACGAAATCATGTACAATGTGATTGATGAAGAAATGGTTACGAGTTTGTAGTCAAGGTTAAAAATATTATATATGACAAAGAGGCTCTCCAACAACCTGTATGTCATAAACAACTATATGGACTATGCTTGAAGGAAGAGACAACAGTGTTGGAGCATTTAAACTTCTTCAACAAAGCCATCAGCGAGCTACTAGCTGTTGTGTCAAGATCGAGGAGGACATGACGCTAATACTTCTCAGTTTGCTTTTCACAGTCATACGATCATATCGTAACCACTATGCTCTACAGAAATGAAACTCTCATCTTGGAAGAGGTCACATCAACTCTATTATCAAACGAGACTAGAAAAAGGCCAAATCAAGAGGAGTAGGAAGATTCATGTTGGTGGTCATGGAAAGGAAAGGAAAAAGAGGAGGAAAGAAAGGTCAGGGTTCACTTTTGTCACAAAGAAGGTTGCTGGAAGAAGAACTACAAGCATCAACAAGAGTGGTTGAAGAAGAAGGGACAATCGGCAGAGGCAGACATAGTAATAAATGGTGTTGGCACCAAAGTATTAATGGTTTCATATGTTGAAGACAACACTTCTCGGTAAGGCTGGATATTTGATTCTGACAATACGAGTCATGTATGTTCCCATAAGGTGTTCAAATTCTTGGTTGCAAAGGAAAAAGGACTGTCAAAATGGTGGATGGCTTGACTTACGAGGTCATGGCACTGGGATGTCAATGTTACATAAAGAGATGACATGGTACTTGCTCTAGAAGCGGTCCGGTATGTCCCAGAGGTATGGTACAATTTAATATCCATAGGAGTTCTTGGCATAAAAGGATGTTGAAAGTACACCTAGAAGGGGAGTGAATAGGTGTAGTGCTAATCTAATGACAAATGATATGAAATTTTAAACACTAATTTGCTAACACACTATGTGTAACTAAGAGTGAGTCCGAATTTTTCAAGAAGGACTCTGGAACTACTCCTCGAGATTCCTCTAAACTAAGAGTTGAGGTGCTATTAGAAGCTCTCTTGGTTGAACACAAGTGTGGGTACACAAACAATACCAAGTATGTATATGATATGAGCAATGTAAAGCAATGTAAGATGAGAGAGAGAGAGAGAGAATAGATCAAACGCAAACACAGCGATATATTTCAAGGTTTAAGCCACTGCTCTACGTCCCCGCCTTCACACAAAAAGATTTTCACTATGTCCACGCAGGACCTTCCACAAAGAAACCTCCACTGAGAAATTACAACTCAACACTTGGAGTACACAACTTCTCTCTCAAACACAATCACCTCCACACAAGGGGGAAGGCACAAAGCCAAAGCAAAGAAAAGATTACACTTGGTGATCACAAAGATCACGAACACTCTCTTGGTGATCTTGAAAGATCACAAACAATTTTTCTCACATACAAAGATCCTAAAGATAGGAATAGAATTTATTGGCTCAAGTGTGAGAAATCAAAGTGTTTGAAAATAAAACAACAAAGAAATACTTAGAAAAAACTTCTTTATAGTATATAAAATGAAGAACAAATAGAATTTCCAAAGACCTGATTTTCTTTGATTTTTCAAAACTTTGAAAACAAATAAAGAATAGATAATTTTGACACAAAAATTTCTTTTGAAAACATTATTAAAAACATTTGAGATGGTGGGAAAAATTGCTCTTAAAAATCTTAGTGAAAACTGACCACAAAGACCCATTTATATAGGGGTCTGAAAATATAGCCGTTGGGGTTCAGAACAAGTCAGAAATGACCTGTCGGCCAACCACCGTCGACCGCCAACGGTCGAATTTTCGACCGTTGGAGTTGTCTGTCGATTGCCCAACAGTAAATTGCTTGTCCGTCAATCGGCCAGTCGATCGAGGACAGAATCCAGAGAGCTCCCTCTCTGGTTCAGTCGACCGGTCAGTCGACTAGGGCCAGATCCAGAGAGAAATCTTTCTAGATCGATTGACCGTGCGGTTGATCGGCCCAAGGCCAAGGCTATGTGCACGTATCCGTGCACATCGGTCGACCGTCCGGTCGAGCTCTGCTCCGGTCGATTGATCGGTTGACCGCCAGAAGGCTCAAACTGGGTTTTAGGATTGAAAATGTTGGCTTTTAATTTCTTATAAGAATCACATAAAATCACATAAAATCCACAAAAATAAGTTCTTATAATATTTGAAGTACAAATATGTATGTCAAAATTCAACACATATTTCAAATTATTTGAACTATTTTTGAGGTATGAAAATTAAGCTTTCAACCGAAAATTGCATTTTCCAAAAACTCGATTTTGAAATGAAAATACGTTTTTTTTTCAAAACTTGTATAAATACAAAAATATGATATTGAAACATATTTGAAGTATAGTGTGTATGGATAGAATTTAATACACATACAAATGATATATCTATGTTTTTGACATTAATTCCAAAACTAAGTTTTGTTAAAAACAAAACTTGAGACTATGTGGATATACATCAAAATAAGTTTTTAGACATTATGAATCATCAATGTATGTGGAAGAAATCCAACATACATAAAATCATGTAAACTTGTTTTGATTCTATCTATTCATGAAAACCATATATATTCTTGAAATTCCGAAACCGTTAAACCGAAACCAGAAACTTTTGAACTTGTGTGTATGTATACTTAAGCATATCAAGACTAATCTATTCTTACACAAGATCTAAAATAAACAAACTAAACAAACTGAAGTCTTCTCATCGATCTTTATCTCCAAGACGACTTGATCCAAACTCCATCCATAGAGCTTGACTCCATTCGAGTGCTAGATGCGATCTTGAAGTGCGAGCTCTTGAACCTACACGTTGTTAGCTTCAAAACTGGCTTTGAATAGTTTGTTGAAGCTAAACACCTACTATGATCTTGATCAATATCTGAAACTATATAAACACAAGATCATTAGCAAACTAACCTTTATAAGTTAATCATCATCAAAACTAAGGTGAAGGGTCTTTGGGCCAACAATCTCCCCCTTTTTGATGATGACAAAACTTATGAGGTTATATATGCATAGATTAAGAATAAACTTCATAAAAACTCCTCCTTTAACTTATGCATAGACATAAAACAAAAGATATGCAATGTAAGCTCAAATATCAATAAACAATAATTAAAGATATGCATACAAATCATAAAACACATGTATATATGCATGAACAATTATAAAACATGCATATATAAGCCTATGCATAAACCAAAATCCTTCTCCCCTCTTTATCACTCATCAACAAAAGGTGAAGAAAAACAAACATTACCAATAAATATATTTTAAAACAAAATTTTAATACCAATAAAAACTATCAATTAAAAGAAATCAATTGAAAGTGAAATAATCTTTTTACCAATTGATACCAATAGAAAGATATGATATCAATTGAAAGTAAAAACTAAACTTTTAGGTAATACTAAACCATTTTGCAACATTGATATCAAATTGAGAATAATACCAATTTAAGATTATTGATACAAATATTAAAAATGTTAGCATATACAAAACAAAATAATTTTCATCATAAAGAGTGGAAGTAAGATACCAATTGAAAATAAGATCAATTGAAAGATAAAATAAAAATTTTTCTCCCCTTTATGATACCATAGAAATAATGCATAAGCTTGTAAACATACCAATTATCATTAAGAACTAAATAAAGCTTAACATGAAATCAATTTGTGTTATATAGAATATGTATGAATATTTTTAGCGCAAAAATCATATATATGTATGTATGATAAGAGCAATATATAATATCAATTGAGATATGATGCATACATATACATAAAAACAATATGAGTATACAAACATCATTTTAATTAAAATCATGTATATCTTATAACTACCTCCCTTTCATGCACATATTTAAATAGATTTTCAATTTGAACATACAAGGCATGGTCGCCCATCCAACCGCCCTTTGATTGTAGGGATTTTCAAAAATAAGATTTGAAGATCATTTTAACATATTTGAAAACGCTACAAATTGAAAAATAACGAAAATAGTTTTATGAAAATTTTTGAAAACTAGTACGAAATCCTTCAAGTAAGAAATAAAACAAATATATAACCATGAAGTATGAAAATCCCACGATCATCGACACTCAATAGCAATGAAGCACATATATGCTCATGAAACAAAAATCATGAGTAAACACCAAACATAGAGTGTAAGAGTCATGTAATGAAAATAATCATAGAGATAGACAATGAATCTTAATCAAAACAAGTAAATTTTTTTTATCAAATGCATGAAACAATGAAAATTTAATTTTTATTAAATACTAAACAATCTTCAAGGTATATGTATGTTTTGTCAAACTAAAGTATACATACATATCCAAACATAAGCGAGTCCATAAAAGAATATTGCATGATGGCAAGTGACTCTAGGATAGACATGTATGTTTATAGTTTTGGACAAATTAACATATACATGAACTAAACATAAAAACATGTATAAAAAATAAAGAATACAAGTGTAAATGTATGAAACATCAAAATAGAATATACATGTACATGTAATGAGTACAAATGATTAATGAAGTACAAACACATAGAAATCAAGTGTGGCTCACTATTTGTACAAGTATAAACGCAAGTTTAATGAAATATATTTAAAAATGTAATAAAAATATGAAGCTCAAAACATGAATAAATATGATCATTAGGGTATGCAAGTATTTTAGAGTTAGGATATGCACAATAGCTAAAGTGAAGTGAGATCACAAAATATGAATCCATATAAATATGGGTGTATCTCAAATACTATACATGTATATCATAAGTCTAATAAATATTGCATTTAAATATAATACAACAACAACTAAGCCATTTGTCCCAGTATTTGGGGTAGGCTACATGAACCAAAAGAGAA
>JAVJIF010023907.1:0-60592 GCA_038442645.1 Agave tequilana
CGAGTATCGAGACCTGTCTTTTGTAAATGTCAACAGGACTCGGGATTGAGACTTAGCTGTCTGCTGTTCAGAGGTCGCGATGACGTAACCAATTGAGACGCCACTAAGCTCAATGATGATGAAACTGGCTATCTGCCAGTTCAGAGGTCGCAATGACGTAACTGGTTGAGAAGCCACCAAGCCTCAAAATAGGTGATACTCGTCTTTTGTAAATGTCAACGAGTATCGGGACCTGTCTTTTGTAAATGTAACATGACTCGGGATTGAGACTTAGCTGTCTGCTGGTTCAGAGGTCGCAATGACGTAACCAATTGAGACGCCACTAAGCTCAAGGGTAGATGAGACTTGGCTATCTGCCAGTTCAGAGGTCGCAATGACATAACTGGTTGAGAAGCCACCAAGCCTCAACAATGAGTGATACTCGTCTTTTGTAAATGTCAACGAGTATCGAGACCTGTCTTTTTTGTAAATGTCAACAGGCTCAGAATTGAGACTTAGCTGTCTGCTGGTTCAGAGGTCGCAATGACGTAACCATTGAGACGCCACTAAGCTCAATGGTAGATGAAACTTGGCTATCTGCCAGTTCAGAGGTCGCAATGACGTAACTGGTTGAGAAGCCACCAAGCCTCAAAATAGGTGATACTCGTCTTTTGTAATGTCACGAGTATCGGGACCGTGTCTTTTGTAAATGTCAATAGGACTCGGGATTGAGACTTAGCTGTCTGCTGGTTCAGAGGTCGCAATGACGTAACCAATTGAGACGCCACTAAGCTCAATGGTAGATGGACTTGGCTATCTGTCAGTTCAGAGGTCGCATGACGTAACTGGTTGAGAAGCCACCAAGCCTCAACAATGAGTGATACTCGTCTTTTGTAAATGTCAACGAGTATCGAGACCTGTCTTTTGTAAATGTCAACAGGGCTCAGAATTGAGACTTAGCTGTCTGCTGGTTCAGAGGTCGCAATGACGTAACCAATTGAGACGCCACTAAGCTCAATTATTGCAATGGAGTTTGGGAAGAGTCTCATTTTCACGGGGAGAAACGAGGGAATCACTGTCATAGGTTTAATGTTAACGTAACAGCGGAATATGTATGGTCCTACCATCTATGGATGAGAATTGGTAAGTGACTTTGGAGGTCCTCGCTCTCATGAGGAGAAATGAGGGGACTGCTGTCATAGATTTAATGTTAACGTAACAGCGGAATATATGTGGTCCTACCATTCTATGGATGAGAATTGGTAGGTGATTCTGGAGAGGAATCAAGTGGGAGCAGGTCCCTTGGGATTTTAAGCAAACCCCCAGCTATCAACAGGTTTGATATGCTTGGAAAGAGAGAGGCTCTTTTTGTGCGCATTCCGGACGCGCGGATCTCGATCAGAGGTGTAATGTTAACTTGATCGAGAGCAGGATCCTTGATTAAGGATAGTACTTTTTTAAGAACTTGCCATTGATCGGCATCATGAGGAGGTCGCCATCTGCAGTTGTAAGGCGGTATGCTCCGTTTGAATAGACTGTCTCTATCACAACGGTCCTTCCCATTTAGGCTGAAATTTGCCTTTGGTCTTGTGCGTCATAATCATCGTCGTTTGACGGCTAAGACTAGGTCTCCTTTGTGGAAGACTCTCTGCTTGACCTTCTTATTGAAGGCTTTTGACATCCGAGCCTGATATAGCTCGATGTGTTGCTGAGCTTGCAGCCGCTTCTCGTCCAGGGCTTCGAGCTCTTGAAGACGCAAGCGATCATTGTCTTCTGATGTCATTTTAGTAGTCAGGGCTACTCGCAATGATGGCACCTGGATTTCCAATGGGATGACCGCTTCGCACCCGTATACCAGGGAGAAGGCGTATTGCCTGTCGGTGTCCGAACCGTAGTCCGGTAGGCCCAAAGCATTCACCGAGCTTTTCGTCCCAATCTCGCTTGTTCGAGGAGACACAACTTCTTGAGCAGCTTGATGATTGTCTTGTTGAATGCTTCTGCTAAACCATTGGCGGCAGGATTGTAGGCGGTTGAAGCCACATTCTGAATTCGGTATTTATCGCAGAACCGATAGAACCCTTGGCTTACGAACTGGGGACCATTGTCATGGATGATCCGTCTGGGTACACCAAATCGATGGATGACATGGTGTTTGATGAAGCTAACCAGATTGGAGGTTTTAACTTCGGCCAACGGTGTGGCCTCCGCCCATTTTGAGAAGTAATCGGTTATTGCCAGGATAAACGGTGACCTCTTGCCGAAGATGGACTGATTGGCCCTACGACATTGATTCCCCATGCTTCAAATGGCCATGAAGCAACAGTAAGGTGGAGCAACTCCGAGATTGGTGTATGAAGTCTGCATGGACCTGGCACGCCTTACACCTTCGTGCATATTGGGTGGCATCGG
Organism: Agave tequilana; assembly: GCA_038442645.1. Classification (NCBI taxonomy): domain Eukaryota; kingdom Viridiplantae; phylum Streptophyta; class Magnoliopsida; order Asparagales; family Asparagaceae; genus Agave; species Agave tequilana. The sequence continues at coordinate 2,389 of JAVJIF010023907.1, forward strand.
CAATCATGGTCGGCCAGTAGTACCCAAGTCTGTGCAGCCTGTCCTTTAAGCTTTGGACCCGGCTGGTGAGCTCCGCAAATGCCATCATGTGCTTCTTTAAGCACTTTCCTGTGCCTCTGATGAGAGAGACAACGGAGGAGGACACCGTCATATGAACGACGGTAGAGTGTCTTCAAAGTGGGATCATAGTAGAAACGGAGCGACCTTCGTCTGATGGACGCCGCTTCTTTGGGATCGTCTGGAAGCAGACCGTGCAGAGCGTAGTCAATGAGGGGGAAGCGCCAATCCCTCGGCTCAAGATCCACGGAGATATTATGGACCTCTTGGATCCTTAGCATATGCTTGGAGCATACGAGATGCGGGTTGCGACTGTGAGGTGATACTCGGTATCGGCCGGTAAGGCTAGCGTCGTCGCTAATGCAGCGAGAGCATCCGCCTTGGTATTTTGAGATCGGGACACATGCCCGATGTAGAAGCCTTCAAATAAGCTAGCCAATTCGATGGCTGTATGATAATAGGCACCAGTTTTCATGGCGGACTTCATATTCGCCTTTGACTTGACTGATGACCAGCTTTGAATCGCCGTAAGCTCGAGGTAACGTACCCCCATTCCCTGGGCGAGCTGGAGACCGATGAGCAGAGCATTGTATTCCGCTACATTATTAGAGCATGATTCTGTCAAGGAGAATGCTCTGGGAAGGATATGATCCTGTGGGGAGATGAACACAACCCCCCTCCGGCAACAATCTTCCCTTTGTGGCCCATCCGCGATGCTCCGTCGAAGAACATCTGCCACACTTCCTCTGCTGAGGTTGCATTAGACTCGAAGACTTCATCAGGGATGTCTTCGTGAAGTTTTAAATGTTCTGGAACTGGGTGAGCAGCTAAGAACTCTGCAAGGGCCTGGCCTTTAACTACCTTCTGAGGAGTAAAGGTCATGTCGTATTGAGACAACAGAAGTGCCCATTTAGCCAACCTTGAATTTAGCGACCCTGGCTTCGTCATGAGAAGTCGTAAAGGGTTCACCCTGGAGATGACATGTATGGTTTTGGCCAACCAAATAATGTCGCGTCTTCTGGCAGCGAAGACGAGAGCTAAAACACTCTTTCTCAATAGGATTGTAGCGAGATTCCGCTCCTATGAGAGTCCTGCTCAGATAATAAATGGCCTGCTCGTGACCATTGTCGTCCTTTTGAGCGAGGAGGGCACCGAGGGAATAGTCCAGAGCTTTTTACATAAAGCAAGAATGGTTTCCCTGATGTAGGGGCCACTAAGACCGGAGGTTTTGTGAGATACCTCTTAATGTCTTCATAAGCTTCTTGATAGGCTTGGTCCCATATGAAGGCAGTACCCTTTTTCATGAGACGGGTAAAGGGCTGGCAACGGCCCGAAAGATTTGCTATGAATCTTCTGATGTAGGCTAATCTGCCTTGCAAGCCTCGGAGCTCTTTGAGGTTCCTCGGTGGATGCATGTCCTGTATGGCTTTGACTTTGTCTGGGTCCAGATGGATCCTTTTGATGTGACAATGAACCCAAGGAATTTGCCGCTGGACACTCCCAAGAAGGATTTTGTCGGGTTCATTTTCAGCTGATGAGCCCGCATTATGTCGAACATCGTTCTCAGATCGCGAAGATGTTCATTTTTGCTGCGGCTTTTGACGGCAATGTCGTCAACATAGCATTCCACCGTCTTTCGGAGATTGGTCGCGGAAGATCATGCTCATCGCCCGCTGGTAGGTTGCTCCGGCGTTCTTCAGTCCGAGGGCATTACAGTGTAGCAGTATACCCCCAATGGCGTTCGGAAAGGAGTATGCTTCTCGTCATCAGGATACATCTTGATCTGGTTGTACCCTGAGAAGCCGTCCATGAAAGACATCCTTTCGAACCGCGCATGTGTTGTCGATCATGACTCAGTGATCGGCAGTGGGAATTCATCCTTGGGATAGGCCGTATTGAGATCACGGTAGTCGATGTAGATCCGTATTTTCCCATTCTTCTTGAGGACGGGGACTATGTTAGCCACCCAATCTGGATGTTGTTCCTCCCGGAATGAAGCCACAAGCAATGAGCTTATGAACTTCGGCTTCAATAGCCTCCATGATGTTTGGCGGAACCGACGTGTTGCTGCTTGACTGGCTTAACGTCGGGCTTGATGTTTAGACGGTGCATAGCGACCTGTGGATCAAGTCCAGGCATGTCTTCATAGCTCCAGGCGAAGACATCTATATACTCTTTTACGAGCATTATCAATTCTTCCTTTTCGATAAGTGATAGGCTTTCACTTATGAAAATCGATTTGGGATGATCTTGACTGCCCAAGTTGACCTGGATCACCTTGTCTTCGGTAGGTGGCTCGCACAGCTCAAACCGCTTTTCCCATTGAAGACTCAATTGCTGGGCCCATGATTCCTCATCGGCAACCTCTGCGGGTTCCAACTGACTGCTTGAAGTCATGAGGCTTTCGAATATCCCTCCTATGCTGACATCAGAATCCCATTCGGAGGATGAGGCCGACTGTGATGGGATCGATCCATCGCCTTTGACCTGAACTGTTGTTGATGATGTGGGTGTAACATACCCTAACCCCCTGCGTGTACTATCATAGTAATTTGCAGGTTTCCCTCTTGGGACGGAGTTACGCATCAAGCCGCGTCTTCCTTTTCCGAAGTTTAGGCCCGCTCCTTGCTTCAGGTTGTAACCCATCTTCTTCATAATATGGCGTGCTGATGGCGCGTAATGAAAGAACTGTGGTTGAGAATCTCCCTGGCCGGGCTCTGCCGAAGATTATCGGCGCCTGACCTTGCTTGAATGGAGGGACTACCAGCGTGGCCCCTTCTACGGCTTCCACAGATGTGCTAGCCACACTCGGCTCATGTACGGGCATATGAAGAGAGCCATCCATCATGGATTTAATCGACTCGATGCTCGCAGGATAATCAAAAGAAATATTATCATTAATTATCCATTCGCCTTCCTCCTCAGGAGGGATCTTACATCGGGGATCATTAAAGCATGCTACAATTGGCTCGCCAATCAGAATGGCTGGCATGCCCATTTCGGATTCCGAATCCGCCTCATTGCCACTTTCATCATCGTCTGGCAATGGTTCTCCCGGCGTTCCACTAGCCTCTTGATATAGGAGAGCATCAGTGAAGTAGTTTTCCACCCCCTTGAAGGGTTGCTTCTCAGCGAAGACAGTTCGTACTGTCGCATCATCCTCAACATACTTGAAGCACTGATGGAGAGTGGAAGGAACGATCCAGTTGGCATGGATCCATGGTCGTCTCAGTAGCAGGTTGTATGATGTGTCAGCATCAATGACATAGCACGTCACTTCTGACTTCAAGCTTCCGATTCTGCAGCGGAGCCGAATCTTTCCAAGCGGATGGCTGCTCCCGGCGTTGAAACCATATATTGTAGTGGTGGTTGTGGACAACCTGTACAATGGTATGCCGAGGAAATAGAGGAGCCTTTTGGGGATGATGCTGAGTGCAGACCCCGGATCTACTTGTACTCTTTCAATGCATGTTGAACCGATATATCCGGTATAGTACAGAGGTCGATCATGCTTGTTGTCTTTGAGAAGCATATCTTCGCCGTAAAGGTAATAGCAGGCACCTTGGATTGTGCGTGATGGCACTCTAAGCAGGAAGGCCGCATCTCATCACCAGGAACCTCAGGCATGCATGTCAGAAAGGACTCCGAGTTGGCCAGCGCATCTCTGAGTGCCTCTCTTGTCTCTTTAGAGAGACGAAGGAGCTCGTGTATTGTGATACGAGCCGGGATATTGGCTAAGTGGGCCAATATATCAAAGCGAAAGGGCGTGGCTAACCCTTGGCTTGGCGGTTTCTTCAACACATGGTCGAACCGCACTTCCTTAGGCTTCTCTTTCTCTTTGGTCAGAACTGGAGCGGATGTCGGCATTGGTACTGACGTCGTTTGCTGTTGTATCTCGTCAGTAGACTTGTCATACTGCCTTAAGTATGACTTTCCAGACCGGTGCCCGTCTGTTGAGGTGCATCTGCCTGCGCTGTACAGGCATGCTTCTCTTCTTCTGAATCGCTGAGGAAGTCGAAGTAAGATTACCATCATCTGGCAGGACAGAGATGACATTGCAGGACTTGCCCTTTTTGCTGGAGTCCTTCGACGTCCGCTGTACGTCTTGGACGAGGTCAGGGTGTATCCACATATTCTCCTGTCTCCAATGTCAAGGGGACGAGACCCTTGCCATCTTTAGCTATGGTTGAAGAATGCTTGACTTCCAACAGCGGTGTGGGGGCTGGATAGGTCCCGTCGGGAACTGTGACCTTCTGAGCAGTGCCGAACTCAAGAGTCACCATATTGGCAGTGACTTTCTTCTGTTCCGTCTTCAATGTGAGGACTCCGGCGTCGACCAAAGCTTGAATTCTATCCTTGAGAACATAGCACTTGTCAGTAGGATGGTGGATCATCCTGTGGTAGAGGCAGTATTTAGGGTCGTTTGTACGCCCTATATCATTGGGACGCCGAGCATCCGGTAGCTTCATTTTGTTCCCTTTGTGGAGCAGATGGAATATCGTGACCACCTGGTCATCTCTGAAGGAGTACTGCTTCGGAGGAAACTTGGGCTCTTGGCTGTTGACGCCGCTCTTCTTGGCCTTTGACTGCATGTCCCCGGTCAGCTCGACGGACATAATCTCCTTCCCTTTAGCTTGGGAAGACTGCGGGAGATCGCTACGCCCTTTGTTATTTGTGCCCCATTTGCTTCTAGGGGCGGATGGCTCGAACTTCTTAGCCGATTTCTCGGCTATCTCAGCTTGTTCGACCAATTCCTTCCAAGTATGGGCTTTGACAGCCCCCATGCGGACTTCTACTTGATCCAAGAAGTTGTGCCTGCATGTCTGTAAGAGCATGGGTAATGGCATCCCTGCTGGGCACATCAGAGATAGATTTCTGAACCGCTCAATGTATTCACGGACAGATTCGCCTTTCCTCTGTACAGTGGAAAGGAGCTTGTCCATGGTCACTTCGGTGTCATCCTCATAGAAGCAGAGAGGAACCGAGTTTCCAGGTCAACCCAGAATGATAGAGTCCAGGCTCCAGGAATTTTCACTCGGATGCTATCGACCTAGCGAATGCCACGCCCTATAACTGCGCCATGAACAACTCTGATGATGCTAGCGTCGTTGTTTAGAACATTACCGGTCTGGACCGGAAATAGTAGATGTGCTGATTGGGCGAGCTCTTACCATCATACGTATGCAACGTTGGTGTTTTGAACTTTGGCGGATATGGCACCGAATCCCACTCCAGCGGATAAGGACGGACTGCCCCTACCTTCTTTAATTCATCCCTCTGAGCTAGGGATGCGATTTGAGCTTGAAGGCCTTTAAGGACTTCGGCATCCAGGGAAGAGCCTCCCTTAGATTTCTCCGTCTTGGCGGATCATTGCTGAGATGCCCCTCCTCGTCATGATTACTCCCGGTATCATCATTCTGATTGCTGAGGAGCTGAGCGAGCATCTGTTGAATATTGTCCAGGGCCTCTTGCTGGTTCTAGAGGTCTGCTCCTGAGCTTCCAAACGCTGACGAAGATCGTCATTGGCGTTATCGGCCATATTAACCGATGCTTTGTCCGTTCGCATAGAACTGACTGTTGCTGAAGAGGCATACCCGCTGTCTTCATCTTCTCCATCAGATGATTGGGGTGATCGTCTGGACTGTGGCGAGATTAGGGCCTTTGAGGAAGAAGGCTGCTCATAATTATAGGGTATCGCTACCCTGGATCTGGTGTTTCGGAAAACACCTTCTTCGCGCACCAAGACTTCACCTAAGCCCGGGCTATATCTGGATCTGGGGAGCCGAAAGGGGTATCATCAGATGTATGACCTTCCCTGTGTCGCTCTCGTCCTCTTCCGGTCATGTTGACGGACGCGAAGGCTGGGCCTCGCGAAGCACTCCTTTCATGATGTTTCTTTATGGCACGTGCGGACAACCGGTCAAACACCGATTGACGGTGTGGAGGTGCCATCTTGATTGGATATTGCTGACAATGGGTTGAATGGATTGTCACAAGTCGGCATCCTCTTTGACAACAAGGGGAAGTGGTTTGGAGAGACTCCAATTCCCGCTTGTTTGCCAAGAATTGTCGCAGGTTAGGCTCACAGAGCCTGAACAACCCCGTGGAGAGGCCTTTCTGGAGCGTACAAGGGATGATGCTCCGTTCTTATTATCCCTGCAGAAGGGATTAGTACTGAATAGTACTTTGGCGCTAGCTTTGCCGACAGGTGCGAGCTTAGTGCCTGATGAATCGGGAAGCGGAGCACGCTGTGGTGCTTTGCCCGCTATTCTGTTGCGAAGGGGATCAACCTCAGATAACACTGCGGTCTTAGCCTTGCGGCCGCGAACCCAGTGAATTTGTTGTGATACAATAGCTTCGCTTGTGCGAGCGAGGCTAACAGGAGGCTTTGCTGCCCTTAACTCAGGTGACGGTATGATTGCCGTCGTGACTTCATGGCTGGCAGCATCGTCAGGGCAGATGGGCATCTTACCCTTTTCTTCGCGGGAGAGGCACAGTCCTCGGCATGACTACTCCGGGAGCTTTGGTTGAAGACTCCTGTTTAGGCTTCCATATCAGCCTTGACAGGGGACCCTAGGTTCGCAAGGAACCTGAATAGCCACAAGCGGGGCTGTGGGGTGCTGGCAAGATTCTGCCTCTGGTTTCTGATTTGAAACCTTGGTCATGAAGACCTTCCTGTGCTTCCGTGCTCGAAGCGTCAGGCTACCCCCAGAGAGGACTTCTTCAAATCTTCCTTGATCGATCTGGATAACCAGGTTCTCAAAAGTGCAGGATCTGGGCTGCGGGCATGTTTCCTTGTTGCGCCAGAGAACTGCGACAGATTCGCAGAGGACCTTTTTCCGTCTTCGCAGAGACTTTGCTTGAAGATTTAACCAGAGAAGATCTGGCTGCACCGGCTTTTCTGAATTCAGAGATAGACCCAAAGGTCTGTTCGTCGCATTGCGACACTTGATTCTCAGCAGAGGAGAATACAATCCCCAGCGGAGTCGCCATCTTGTTTTCCATTATGTTTGCAAAGGGGGAAAACTTACAAATAAAAGTTTGAGGAGCTAAATTACAAGTATTCTCAAAAGATTACAAGTAGATCTCCTCAGAGATTCTGGGAAAAATGTGCCGATAGGAGTCTGGTCAGCGCGCGACCACTTTGTCCCTTTGACGATGCGAGCGATGAGATTCCCTTCTCGCCTGGTTCGGGGAATCAGAGAACAGAAGGTTGGTAGAACCCTCTTGCTGCTTCTCAAAATCGCCTTCGATAAGGAATTCCTTCTCGCCTGGTTCCGGAGATTCCTTGAGAGGAAGGACGACGTTAGGGTATCAACACCCTGGTTAGAGAAAGCAATTCTCTAAAAGGTCTCTGAATTCGGGAGCGCACGGTGCGTCGTGAAAAAAGCCTCTGCTTGTGGAGTCTTCTCTCTTCTTTTTTTTATCGATCGATCTCCCTATGCCTTCCTGCCTCTCTCTCCTTGTACCCCTGGCGGGCTATTTATAAGGAAAGCAAGGGTATAATCGTCCCCTTTGAAGATATGGAAACAGATTGAACCGAATCTGTTTGAATCTGAAAAGTAGCCTTACTGCGAGGCTAGGATAGCTTCTGCGGAGCCAGAAAATGGCAAGTCGGTTGATCTGTTTTGATCCTTTCCATATTGTTGGGGGATTCTCCTTGATCCTCTTACTCGTTTCAAGAGAGTCAAGAGATTGCGGCAATCACCTGCCATATTTGAATCCCGATTGGATTTGATTAGATTGAATCCGATCTCATCAGGGGATTTTGATTGGTCAAAGGTTGACCATAGCAGGCTGATAGCGGAGCTGCCCGCTTTGAAGCTCATAACGGAGCTAGAGGCAATTCCTAGCGAAGTCCGAAAAGAGGCTTTTCGGTGAAGCTATCAGTCAGCTTCCTGGCGATGCTCTGGATGATGCTAGCCTCTCAAACGAGGCTATCCCCTTGGGCTAATGTAATGCTAAATGCTAGTATTTTAGACCTGCTGAGGTCTGTTTAGAAACAATCCGGGTTCACTGTTCTGCTTGCTGGATCAGTGGAGTCCAAACCGCTTCTTTGTCCCTTGGAGGTGGGCGAAAACTGGTCTTCAGCTCGTCTGTCCCTTGTCTTTTGTAAATGTCAACAAGTTTAGACATCGTTCGGACCAATGAGAATCTTGTCTTTTTAAGTGTCAACAGCAATATCGGGTCTAGTGCAATTCATCAAATACATTAGACTTCCGATAATCTGAGAATACTCCAACTGGCGTATCCCAGTTCCTGTATTCTTATGAAGATGGACATGTGGGAGAAAAGGATTTGTATTCTCTTTTATCCATGATCCTTAAATCTTTCTATCATCTTATCCACATAGTGAGATTGAGATAGACTGATTCCATCTGGTATTCTAGTAATTTTATTCCTAAAATTACATCAGCAACCCCCAGATCCTTCATATTAAAACTGTTGGATAACATTCTTTTAGTGGACTTAATAATCTCAATATTAGTCCCAAGTATCAACATGTCATCTACATAAAGACAAACAATGATACATGCATTTCCAACTGTTTTCGTGTAAACACACTTATCGCATTCATTGATAGTGAATCCATCTTTGATCATGACACTATCAAATTTCTCATGCCATTATTTGGAGCCTGCTTTAAACCATATAAGGATTTTACCAATTTACACACCTTGTGTTCTTGGCCCTTGACTATAAATCCTTCTGGTTGCTCCATATATATCTCTTCATTTAATTCACCATTTAAGAATGCAGTCTTGACATCCATTTGATGGATATCTAAGTTGTGCAATATTGCAATTGCAATTAACATCCGTATGAACGTTATTCTTGTTACTGGTGAATAAGTATCGAAGTAGTCAAGTCCTTTTTGCCGATAACCCTTGGCTACTAATCTAGCCTTGTACTTATCGATAGATCCATCGGGTTTTAATTTTCGTTTGAAAATTCACTTACACCCAATTGGTTTACTGCCATGAAGCAAGTTTACCAATTCCCAAGTATGATTACTTAGTATGAATTCTATTTCGCTATTTATAGCTTCTTTCCACATTTGTACTTCTGGGGTTGACATAGCCTCTTTAAATGTTTGAGGTTCGCTCTCAATAGCGTATGCTATGAAATCTGGATCAAAAGATTTTGAGATTCTAGATCTCTGACTTCTTCTTGGTTCAGTTTCCGCATTAACAATTGGTTCCTTGGGGCTTTCGTCCCTGAACGCCATCTCGTGTGTTCTTTTCCCAGAAGTCTTATCTGCTTCCCGTTTGTATGGAAAGATGTCTTCAAAGAACACAGCATCTCTCGATTCGATAATTATGTTTACATGAATATCTGGTATTTCTGATTTATGAACCAGAAATCTGTAGGCACTACTATTCAAGGCATAGCCTATGAATACGCAGTCCATAGTTTTTGCTCCCAACTTAGTCTTTTTAGGTAATGGTGCCAGCACCTTTGCAAGGCACCCCCACATTTTGAGGTAATGGTAGGAAGGTGTCCTTCCATGCCATAACTCAAATGGTATAAGACCAAGTTTCTTGAGGGGTACTCTATTTAGAATATAATTTGCAGTTAATAGAGCTTCCCCCCACAAGTTCTGCGGAGCTCCAGAACTTACGAGCATGGAATTAACCATCTCCTTCAAAGTTCTGTTCTTCCGTTCAGCAATTCCATTCTGCTGAGGAGTGTATGGTGCTGTAGTTTGATGTATTATACCAAAACTAGCACATAACTCACTAAAATCATTTGATTCATATTCTCCGCCTCTATCGGATTTTAGAATCTTGATTTTCTTGTTGAGTTGATTCTCAACTTCGGCTTTATATGTTATAAACATATTTATTGCCTCATCCTTACTGTTTAAAAGATATACATAACAGTATCTTGTACAGTCATCAATAAAAGTAATAAAATACTTTTACCGCCTCTAGTTGGCATAAACTTCAAATCACACAAATCGCTATGAATTAACCCTAAAGGTTCTGTATTTCGATCAATTGAGTGAAATGAATTTTTCGCCAACTTGGCCTCAACACAAACCTTACACTTGCGAATTTCTTCCAAGTTGAGTTTAGGAATATATCCCAGATTAGACAAGTTTTTCAAAAACTTGTAATTTACATGCCCTAATCTAGTATGCCACAAATTAGGAGACTCAAGCAAATAAACAGAAGAATTTCCTTTATTTATTAGCTTTGGGTACAAATACACGGACTTTTTATCTACCACTGCAACATTGGCTTTAAAAAGTCCATCAACAAGATAACCCTTTCCCACATACATCCCTCCCTTAGTAAGTACAAATTTGTCAGATTCAAAAACAATTCTAAATCCTTTCTTACTAATTATTGATCCGGAGATCAAATTCTTGCGGATGTCTGGAACATGAAGCACATCGTTAAGAGTAAGCTCTTTCTCCGATGTCCACTTCAGGATGACCTTGCCCTTTCCTTCAACCTTTGAGGAAGCTGAATTACCTATGAATAGCTGCTCATCTTGCTCTAGCCTTTGATATTCTGAGAATAACAATTTCTCCGAGCAGATGTGTCGGGTAGCTCCAGTGTCTACCCACCAATCCTTATTGTTGGTTGTCAGATTCACTTCTGATACCACAGCTGAAAGGCTTGGAGATTCATGGTTGGTCATGTTCGCCTGTGGTTGGCTCTTCTTGTTCTTCTTAAGACGGCTGCGACATTCATTTGCTTTGTGACCTTCTTTGTTACAGATGTAACAGGTCCCTTTGAAGCGCATGTTTCTGCCGTCTTGAGCCTTGCCTTTGTACCCCTGGGAAGGCTTCTTCCTCTTCAAGCTTTTGGAAGAAGACGCTTTCCCCTTTGAGTCCTCGATCACATTTGCTTTTGCTTCGTAGGAGTTCTTGCTGCTCCTTTTCTCGGACTTGCGGTTGTCCTCCTCTATACGAAGCCTCACAATGAGATCCTCCAACTTTAGCTCCTTTCGCTTCTGCTTCAGGTAGTTCTTGAAGTCTCTCCACGCAGGTGGGAGCTTCTCCACGATTGTTGCAACCTGAAAAGTTTCAGGAAGAATCATACCTTCGGCCTCTATTTCATGCAAGATAAGTTGGAACTCTTACACCTGACTGATGACAGTCTTGGTATCCATCATTTTGTACTCCAGAAATCGTCCTACGACGAACTTCTTGGTACCAGCATCCTCAGTCTTGTATTTCTTGTCAAGACTGGCTCATAACTTCTTTGCCGTAGTGATAGGACTGTAGACATTGTAAAGAGAGTCATCCAGTCCATTTAAAACATAATTTCGGCAAAGGAAGTCACCTTGTGTCCAAGCATCGACTGCAAGGACTGAGTCCCGATCAGTTCCGGGTTCTGGTGGATCCTCCTGCAGGAATTTGGCCAGATGAAGAGTGGTCAAGTAGAAGAGCATCTTCTGTTGCCACCTCTTGAATTCTGTGCCGTCGAATTTTCCTGGCTTCTCGGCTTCGGGTTAAGAAGTGGAGTAGGCATCAAACTTTGGAGCTGCATGTTTGTTGCCTTGCTAGTGCTATCTTGATTTGTCTCAGACATTTTCTGTAAGTTCAAGCAGAACAGAAGTAAGAAACTTCAACGTAATTGTCTTAAGATTGTTAGATATTCTGCTTAACAAGAATCAATCTGACAACTAATCAAGATCACTGAGATATCAACAATCTAATTGGCCAGGTCGGCAAATATCAGGTGAGAGGTTTTCCGTTCAATAGAACGTTCCTTAATTTAAGAACCACCTTTCAATTTTCTTCCTTGGTTAAAGCACCAATTAGACTGAATCTAAGTCAGTCTCGATATACTGTAAAGTATATCCCCTGTATAAAGGACTTAATCCACTTATTCAGTATTTGGAGTGAGGTACGCTTAGAGCGAATCTCCTTAAGACAATTACGTCCCCCGCACCGGTGCTAACGGGATAATGGACGCTGGTCTCCCAAGATACAACACTCCTTCACGGTATTTGGATAGCACTGCCAAATCACCGTACGGTCGAACCGTAGTCAACCAGTGCCTTCCACAGGATCGTTGAAGCAGCGGTACAAGGACAAATTTCGGATGAATATTTGTCTTTACTCTCTGGAGGAGCACCCACTGTTGAGGACGAAGGAAGGTTGAAGAATTTTCTTTAGAAGTACCAGATTCAGACAACAATTCTTGTAAAAGAATCTGTTGAATTTTCTGATTCCTCTTTCAGAACAACTTTCGCAGAATCTTCTTTGGAAGTCGATTTCCTACTTCACGTTGGAAGCCCAGTTCAGAACGCCTTCAGGTCAGAACTGTAGAGAAAGAGAGAGGGATTATTCTCTGTTGAGTTGGTGTGTCTGAGAATGGAAATCTGGAGCGCTATTTATAGCGCTCCGGGAGGGCATTCTCGTCCGCCAGAAGTCAACAGTTGCGACGGTTCGGACAGAACCGTCGCAACCGTTCAACTGTCCAACCGCACGGACGGTTTTCCGACAGCCGTTGGCGGGCGGTTCGGATCCGTTCGCAGACACCCGTGGCGGGTGGGCTGGAGCGGATCGGGTAGCGAGCGGAGCGGGTTTGGTTCGGGTAGCGGAGTAACCTATAGCCGCGACACCCGGTTCAAAAAGAACCAGGCCAGGTAGGGAACCCAAGCCCGAGCCCGGCTCCGGCGCCGGCACCGCGCACCGGCCGCTACCAGCGGCGGCGCGCGCACGCTCGCACGCATGTGCGAGCATAGTTCCCTCCTTTTCACGCGCAAAAACTCCAAGTACTCAAAGGGCACGCCCTTTGTTCTCAATTTTCTCTATTTATACACCACAAACTTCCATCCCATGGCCAATGTGGGACTAAATGCTTTTAGCTACCTTTAGTCCCGTTTTGGCTTTGAATTAGGCAATCTTTGGACTTGAATATCTCATTCATTCGAAGTCGGAATTGAACATGTGAATATACCACGTTCATCCCCAATGGAAGGAGAACACACTCCAACCATCATCCAATGATTCGATCAACGGATCTTGCCATAATTCAGCTCAAAGATTCGCTTTTATCTTCTTCAATTCAACATATATATCCACATATTTGTGTTAACTGTAAAAATTAATTGTCCACTAACCCCGTTTTCTATGAATTATGAAAATCAACAAAAAGCCTTTGGCATTACGCCTAATATTAAATTCATGTCTTTGTTGCTTAAGCAGATTCACGTAACTTTCAAGTGGACTGTACCAATTCTAAATTGAATGAGATGCCCTCATTGCACCTATATTCATATATTTTGGGTCAATTGTAAAGAATTCTCCACGACCACTGTTTTTCTAGAAGGATATTTTAGCCAACCAATTTTGCCTGGATAGAGTGGTTCTTGTTCTTTATACTCTATATGGATCAACGTCAACTTCTTATAAGACAAGGCCAATGATTTTAATCACAGGTCCAACCGATGGCTGCATAATTTAGCACTCAATTAATTATATTAACCATTGAGTATTATCTAAGTGGCAAAATAAAATTTATAATATAAAAGATCTCGAGTTCAAAATAAGACCTCAGTGTCTGTTTGTTTGATGGGAGTGAGAGGAAAAAATGTAAGTGAGAAATAAGGATATGAAATGTGAAAGTATAGTAAGAAATTGAGATTTGAGCAATTCTCATTTCTTATATTTGATTGTAACGTGAAAGTGTAAGTGGAAAAATACATTGTGTTTTTCGGTATTTGATGAGTAATGTAAAAGTGAAAGTAGAAAAATTGATCACAAAATTAACTATTAAATAATTTTAAATTAAAAATTAATTTTGAAGTCAAATTTTAACACTGTAACTGACCTTAAAGTGATATTCATATGAAATTAAAATTAATTGTTTTGAATTATAAGTAATTATAAGTGTGAATCACGTGACCACAAAATTTATAAAAGTGAAAAATAATAATAATAATAATAAGATAACAAAGAGAAAGATGAGCACTATCCTACTTCTCTGTGATCAAACACACGCTCCACTCGAGTCTTATCCATCGTACACGCGGTTAACACAAAGAAGCAGCCAAAACAAGGGGACCCCTGTAGAAGGCAAGCCTGAATGACCTGCCCCCCTCAACTTGTACCCTTTCCGAGCACACTTGTCCGCATGCACGTCTCCAAACCGGATTCAAACCCTCTCCCCGTCCCGTCCTCATCCTTATCCGACCCAACCCGAGTCAAACACAACCCACCACCACCACCTTCTCCCCACTCTGTCCCCAACCCCACGGCCGTCAGTGGACCCCAACCCCACATCCATGCCCCACGGTGTATGACAGGAGCCTCTGTGGTCCCCACACCTTAATTTCCAAGAAACCCAATCGATTTCAAGACCAGGAAGCCCCCACGATTTCACATTCAAAGCTTGTGGGCTGCACCTTTCACACACGCAACCCACCCCAATACGAGCCGGCACAAAAACCAGCCAAAAACCAGCCCTTCCTACCTTCTCCATTTTCAAAGCCTCCCCCCAAAACAAAGAAAGGCGGTGGAAAGAGAGCCACCTCCCCCCCCTCACTCTCACCAACCCTTTTTACCCCTTGCTTGCTTTCAAAGCTCAGCCGCAGCTGTGAGTGGAAGGACCATTATTTTATGCTCTATGATCTTCAGCAGCGGCAGCGCGAACATGAGAGCGACCGAGGCCGAGGCGGAGGCCGTGCCCAACTCCAAGAAACAGAAGATTGCTGTCCTTCCATCAGAAGGCGATGGATCCAGCATCGAGGTTGCCAAGCGGCCCCGCGGTCGGCCGCCCGGATCCAAAAACAAGCCCAAGCCTCCTCTTATCATCACCCGCGAGTCTGAGCCCTCCGCCGCCATGCGGCCTCATATTCTCGAGATCCCCTCCGGCCATGACGTCATCGACTCCATCGTTAAGTTCTCCCGCCGGAAGAATCTTGGTGTCTGCGTGCTGTCTGGTAACGGTGCTGTTTCTAACGTGACGCTGCGCCAGCCGCCGCACCCGACGGCTGCGGTGGCCGGGGCGGCGACGACGGTGGGGTTTCACGGGAGGTTTGAGATCTTGTCGCTGTCGGCCACGGTGATGCCGCCGGCGGTGTCGGCGGTGTTCTCGCCAGGGGCGTCGGTGTCTCTGGCGGGGCCGCAGGGGCAGGTGATGGGCGGGACGGTGGTCGGGCCGTTGGTGGCGGTGGGGACGGTGACGGTCGTGGCGGCGACGTTCGAGAACCCAACGTTCCACCGGCTGCCGCCGGTGGAGGAGGTGGCTAGGTCGGTGTCGGTTTCGGGAGGCGAAGACGAGAGCAGCGGTCAGCATCACCAGCAGCAGCAGGTGGAGGAGCAAGAGGCGGAGGAGAATCATCAGCATTATGTTCACCACCGCGAGTACCAGCAGCAGCACCACCATCACCAGCAGCAGGCGGCGGTGGAATCGTGTGGTCTGGCGATGTACAGCTCGCATTTTCCATCGGAGGTGATCTGGGCTCCCACTGCTCGACCGCCGCATCCGCCGCCTTACTGACCGACTTACTACTGAATACTTCCTCTCCTTTTGTATTCCAATTTTATTTTTATTTTTATTTTTATTTTTCTTTTATTTTATGTTTTCTTTATTACTCTGGATTATAGTTTTAGGCTCTGGAAATAGATGGATGATGTTGTCGTCTTTTTTTTTCCTTTTTCTAGATTTGTTCTTTGAATTTTAAAAATGTTGTTGGAACACAGTATATTCTATTTGTGGTGTGGTGATTGTGAACTTCGAAACTGAAAGTAGACTCAAGAAAATAATATACATATCCAAACAAACTCATTGCATATGAGGATTATATATATTAGCTACGATCCAACACATCTTTTTTTAGTTTATTTGATTCTAAAATATTGGATTCAAATACAACACCAAAATTTATGTATATGCCAGCTAATTCAAGCAAGCAATTTTGTATCAAGTAACCTCCAATGTTCGGATCATGCTTTATATTTTTCATGTTTTAGCTTGATTAGGCTTTATTTTGTACAGTTGCATTTCAAATGGATCGCTAAATTAAGAGGTAAAGAATTAGATCCCTCGTCTATGTTTGATTGTCGAAGGTGTCTTTGTGACTGTGCTTTCTGAACGGTCGAGATCATTTTTTTAAAGAAGAAATTTGTGATTAATCATCAGTTTATAGATACATTATATTCACATGATTGATTATTATAAGGGTTTAAATTTGATGATCACTGAAGAGCAAACTCAGACCGAACAGTCCACTTGAGACTTTTTTTAATGTTGATCTTAATAGGAGAACCAATATAAAAGATGCTATTTTTTTATTTGTCAAAATTCAATTGAGGAAGATGAACGTAAAATTTAAATCTATTTAAATCGGATTAATACCCATTACACAAAGGAAGGAAAAAAAAAGTGAGAGAGAGAGAGAGAGAGAGGAGAAGAAAAAAGAGCGAGGGAGAAAGATGAGCTTAACAAGCCGAGATTTAATCCAAATGCAAAATAACAGTTGTTTTTAGGGTCAAAAATGCTTGCCATAAACAGTCCGAACTCTAATGGCCTTGCAGCAGGGAAGTACGAAAGCAAGATACCCACCCTCTCTCTCTCTCTCTCTCTCTCTCTCACACACACACACACAACTTCCCTTGTTTGGGTTGTAAGGGCATCTCCAATCACCCACTCCATTTGGAGTGTACTTTCACTCCAAAATGGAGTGTTCAACCAAAACTCTCCAACCCATCACTCCATTTTTCACTTCAAATAGCATATTCCTTATATATTTTATTATTATTGCTTTTAATATTATATTAAAATACTATTAATACAACTAAACTAATAATAATTTAAAAAAAAAAACAAACAAAAAAATTTGATTGGCACCCGGCATTTTGCCGGGTGCCAATCAATTTTTTGTTTGTTTTTTTTTTTTAAATTATTATTAGTTTAGTTGTATTAATAGTATTTTAATATAATATTAAAAGCAATAATAATAAAATATATAAGGAATATGCTATTTGAAGTGAAAATGGAGTGATGGGTTGAGAGGAGTTTTGGTTGAACACTCCATTTTGGAGTGAAAGTACACTCCAAAATGGAGTGGGTGATTGGAGATGCCCTAACAGCAGATCTAGTACACACTCCACACTAAACGTCTCTCTGCTGCAGCTTTGCAGTGGGAAAAGGATGTGCTACCTTGGGGCTGGGTCTGTGAATGGGGTTCACAATGGGGAGGAAAAAGAGAAGAAAGGGCAGCAGCTAGCAAGCAAGCAGCCAGCCTTAAAAGCAGTCTCTCCTCTCTCTCTCTCTTGGGGAAAGAGAGAGTTCTGAGAAGAAGGGGGCTCTCTGCTCTAGACAAATACAAAACCTACTTTCTTCTACCTAGCTTGTACTTTTACTTGATGATCAGTACTACAACCACATCCCATCTCTCATCCCCTCTCGCTCTCCACGCTGTGGAAAAGGAAGAAAATCAAAAAAGCAAAAGTCTCTTCCATTCTGAGCCCTGATGAATGAGCTTTGAAGTGAAAGAACATGCACTCTCTCTGTATATGTATATCTCTTGTGGGTGGAGCCTGGATGAATCTCAGTACTGAATTATTTTTTGAGTTGAATTTTTGTCTAGTGGAACAGAAGCCTCTCTCTCTCTCTCTCTACATCCAGCCAGTTCATGAGAGAGGCATGGCTTGCCTTTGCTTTGCTTCTACATGTAACATGCCCATTTGGAATTATTGTCTCTCGGCTAGCTAGCTGGGACCTCCATAATTGCATTGCTATTCTCATGAGAGGAGGATGAGGCAGAGGCCCTCTCTTTAAAAAAGAAGAGAGAGAGAGAGAGAGAGAGAGAGAGAGAGTACTGATCAAATCTCACATGACCTGTTCCGTATTTGACCTATGGTCCTATAGTGCAACAAATCTACTGTTGGATGCTTTCTCCCTCTGCTAATAAATGGACTCCTTGATTATTTATTTATTTATTTTGGTGGTGATCTGTCTGCATTGGAAGTACTTCGTGAAGACTTGGTTTCATACCTTCATGTCGGATTTCCTTGTGTTTTGGCTCTCTGAGTTCCCTTAACATTTGGGTTGTGGCCTGTTCGACAAAAGAAAGAGATCTGATGTGTGCCAGTTTTCTCCAGCTTTCTTTGAGAAAATTAAGTTTTTTCAATTTTTTTTCCCCCATTTTAGGATAAAAGCCTGTTTGACAGATAGAAAAGAGAATAAAATACTGACAGTAGAGTCACACTGTTAGTTTTCTAGCTCTTTTTTCCTAATTTTGCAGAGAAAGAGATATGGGTAAAATGTTGATGTTTTGTCAATATCAGTGTTTGTTTTTTTTTCTTGATTTTTTAATTTTTTACAAACAAATAGAATTTCCTGATAGACAGAAAAACTAACGGTGAGACTCATTTTACCAGCTTCTTGTCATCCAAACAATCCCTAAAAAAGAAGTGAGAAAATGCTGATGTTTTGACATTTTCTAGTTTTTTTACTTTTTATTTTTTCAAACAAGCAATATTTTGAATAAGTGAGAAAAAACTGACACCGTAGCCCACCTAAACATGTAGGGTTTTTCTAACTGGGGTACAATATATAGAAGATGACACATTCTTGAAGATAACTTCAAAGTTGGCTGCTAGTCTTTGCTACATCACCCAGTTGGATAACTTTGCAGTAACAAAAATTCACTCTTTTACACACGCTCACACATACATGTTGCTCCAAGTGGACATAAATAAAACAATTGACAATGGTGTGTTTTCATAATAATAATAAATACTACTTTGGTCAATCATTTATTTATTATGTAAACTTATCCAATACCTTTTATGATTAGAGAGCCACCATATCTCAATAAGGTGACATCTGGTTCCCCTCAAACTTTGATTGGAACCTACATTTCATTTGAGAATATATAGTGTGATTCCAAACTTTCTGGACAAGTCATTCCATGTTAGTGCTCTAATACATCACCCTTAATCTTTTGTCCCTCACTTGTGTTTTGCTAATAACAACATTGATTAGATTGCACTTAAGAAAGATTAAGAAGATAAGAATGTGGGATTGGTGGATAGACATGATTAGACCTTGACAATACACCATAAAAAGAGAAGTTTAACTGAGATGAGGAGCCTTTGTGGGTTTGCTTGATTTGATTCAAAATTGGCTTCTCCTTCCAAGTTTTTTTTTTTTTGATAAAATCCTGAGCTAAGAACTCAATGGCGTTTCATTAATAAAAACTTAACGAAATATTTTAAAAAAGACTCCTGACATTTTTTTTCTTTTTTCTTTTTTTGAAAGATCAAATTATGTATGAGTGTTCCACACTTCTCCTTGCAAGTTGATCTTCCGAGTCTTCGACAAATAAGGGCAGCATGTTTTCTTTCTACCTTGTTGTTTCTAAACAAAGACTGTTGTCCAGACTTAATCCTGTTGAGTTGATTATCGAACAAATAGCCCCACATCGGATAGACATGGGGATGGTCTTGCCTATATAAAAATTTTGATAGCTCCACCTAAAAAGTTAATTTTTTGAGATGATACCTCGAGTGCTTACAAATTTATCCTTCTATTATGCAATGAGTGGAGAGAATTTTGCTAAAAAAATATTTTACAGGACAAGAGATGTTCGGTTGTCAGATATTACAAAATTTCAATATTGTACTAAAGAGTTTTCACTTTTTTTTGATCCCATTTAGTTCTTGTTCTAAGTCAAATTTCAACTTGAGTATCTCGTCCATTCAGATACGGAATTGAACATGTGAATATATCATGTTCATCGCTAATGAAAGAAAAACATATTCCAACCATCTCCCCCGCGCATTCCGAGCAGCGGGTCTCCTCTAAAAGTCACCTCAAGTTCCCCCAAAAATTTTGAAACGGATGTAACCTTTCCGAACAAAGACCTCCGTTCCTCGTCGAAACGAGTTATCCCCCGATAAACACATTTGTTCGGTTGATCTTGATTAGTTGTCAGATTCCAACAAAAATAACTCTAGCATTCTTCAGAGACCTCAGCGCTATAGCATTTTTTTGAAATGGCATTCCATGTATTTCTTTTTGCTGGTAGAAGTGGTATACCATGTAATAAAATAAAAGACTATAATATTATTCAAAAGCAAAAAATAGTAACTTCAAAACAAGCATAGTATTCTTAAAACTTTATATTGCGCATACTATTTTTTTTTTTTTTTACTAAAAAAGAATATTATAATAGTTATTCTTTTTTCTTAAAGATCTCTCTCACACGCACGAACCGAACCCATACCGGGTGGCCCTCACTAGAACTTGGTTTCAGCACACGTACACATGAATCCAAAATTAGGTTGAACTTACTCTTTGCCAACTCCTTGCTATCATGGTCTTCAACCATGTACCATTTTCTTTAATCTGAGCTGATTATTTCCTTAATCCCTCTACTTATTATTTTTGAATGCAAGCCATTATTCTAACAACTGTCAGCTTCTCTACTCAACAAAGCTACTTCCAAACTTTGTGGGCAAGTCATTCCATATTAGTGCTATAGTGCATCATTCTTGATCTCTATCCTCCTTTGTTCTTTTGCTACTAACAACTTGATTAGAATACAATAAAGCAAGGCTATGAAGATAAAATTGTAGGGTTAGAGGATAAAGATGTTGAGACCATGACAAAACTCCACAAAGAGGTGATAATTTGAGAGGACGAAGCCTTTGTGGCTTTGTTCCCATCTTGTTTGTGTTTTGTTGTCGACCAATTTAAGGGACAGCACAAGAGAGGGTTGTCACTCAAAATGATTGACCCTACCAACTACAAAAATTTCCATCAACCTATACAACTATTCAAATGAGAAGAATCACGCAACCATTTGTCATGATGCTAGAATATAAAAGTAGATATACTTGGTTATTTGATGTACATTATTTGAAGTAAGTAAAAACTAAAAATCAAGTGTTTTGTAATTTTCTTATCCAATAGTCAAATAGGCACAAAATGAACGATTGAAAGTAACATATTACTTAGATTTATGACTTTAGACATATAAATTCTCGATCCGGCCATTTGATCGTAATCTAAACATTTAAAACGCCTCACACACCAACACCAACTTTTGTTAGGTTTCAAAACACTTTGATTTTTGTATCAAAATTGGCTTCTTGTTGCAACTTGGTCTCATGGGCTATGAGTCTTTGGCAAGTATTGTCAAGTTCACTGGACCCCAGTGGTGTGCATGAGACTATGGGATGAAGTGGGGACCTTCATGTCTATATTATTAGTTCAATGTTGAAGCATGGGGTTCATGTATACAATTAGTCTCCCCCTGATTTAAGGGATGGATCAGGAAGCCAGGTGACCATTAATGGTAGCTAGCCAGGGCTTACTTGACACGTGTGGATTGACATGGTAGTTTAATGCTTTGTTAGTCAACAAGATGCAATTATCATTTTGCATTAGTCAACAATGGGAGGGGTGGTAGGCTAGATGACTTGACTGATGAGAGTGGAATTGAAATTAAGGAAAAGCTCATGGATTTGGCAAGTTAGGGGTGTTAGGCTGGAGGAGAGTTGAATTTAGGGGTGCCAAACGGGTTGGGTTTGACCCGAACCCAAGCCGAAAAATGAGGGTTTGGGTTCGCGGTTTTGAAAACCCGAATTGGTTTGGTTGAAAACTTTTGGAAGAACTTTTTATGGGTTAGGTTTCGGTATCAAACTCTAACCCGTCCGAACCCGACCCATACCCACCCCTTTATATATATGGACTTAAGGATAGAAAACCTTTTAACCTCTTTTCTTATTTGATAATTCATACTAACCATGGGTGCTGACTGCCATTTTTATACAACTTAATAAAATGTAATTGTTAGACTTAACTGACTTAATAAAAGTTAAATTTAGCTCTTTGGCGTTGTATTTGCATATTTTAATATGATTACGATTTATTTGAGTTGTAATTATTCTAACTAGTGGTGTGATTATGGTGGTGGTACAATTTAATTGTTACTCTTAGACACTTATTTTGTAATTTTACTAGCGAATATCATATTTTCCATCGTACCTGACTTAGTACTTGGTAAATGCAATTGCAATATTGTTGTCGCTTACATTTTTCTAATGTTTGGACTCTGAAGGTCAGAGAAGATTTATCTATTCGTTTACATTATACTCTCTCGCTAAGTACATAGTGTGTGTTTTACTTGAGTTGTATTCTCTTCACATTTTTTTTTTTTCAATATTTTGTAGGATTTTGCAAAATCTCTAATCAAGTGGATAAGAACCAAATGATTCCAAGACTAAGAATCTATCAAATGGGCAATGCATTCTTCCTTTTTGAACAAAAGTGTGTTCCCAATGTTATGATCCATATTTGTAATGCATTAAAATGTTTGTAATTTTACTTATATATTTACCAAGTAAGTTTATGTTATGAAATTTTAATAGTTTTATTGTGTGATAATAACTAAACAACAAAAATGTATTATGATAAACATAAAGCAAACCCAATCTCATAAAAAATGACCCGAAATTGCCGACTCAACCCGGCCAAACCCGAATGCCCAAGGGTAGGATTTGGGTAGAATACTTTACTACCCATTCGGTTTCGGGTAGGTCAAGTGTGGATCTTAAGATTCAGGTTTGGGTATACATTTGTCTCACAATCTTTCCGGCCCGACCCATTGACACCCCTAGTGGAACTAAAAAAATCGAAAAAACTACCCCCAAATACTTGGGACAAATGGCATAGTTGTGATTGTTGAAATTGGGCCTGCTACAAATCCTCGAGGAGACTTGAAATTTGCTAATTTTGGATTCTGACTGGGACCATAAGCGTTCCCGAGTCAAATACATTATCTAATTTAACAAATTCAGCGGCCTTAATTGATGTGAAATTTTGACAAACTTACCTGATCGAGACCCACATTAAAAAGACCATTAACCTGATGGATACAATGAATATATCTGAACTAGACTTAAACTCGAACTAAGATCTGTTCATAATAGGATCTAATCTGAGTCCAAAAGTGATATCTGCGAGAATCAATTCTCGGTCCGAGTACAAATATAGTGATACCCGGACCTGAACCCGACCTGACCCGATCCGACTTTCATTGAAATTTTGTAATGGACTATGGACTGAGCCATCATCTGACGCGAGAAGTTAGAAAGGGAAGCAACAAATAACGTAGACTCCACGTACTCAAATCAAAATTAGATCAGTGGCGGCTGAAGGGACAAATCAAGCGTCGCATTCCTGAATTAAAGAATGAAAGGCCCGTTTGGTTGTAGGAAACCCCCACCGGCAATCATTGTATCGGGCCTGTCACGTCGGCAATTTCTCAAGTCCGTGTTTGTTTCGTCACCCGCGAAAAATTTTAATTATTATCTGAACCCTCACGCAAATCCGGAGGAGAAAAAGCCTGTGAAATCACTTTAGCTACAGTGATTCCACAAGAAACGCGTTTGATTTGGAGACCCCTCAAGTTTCGTGATTCCAACGAAACCTCCAAACTTGCGTAAATTCAAAATTCCAGGCTAGTTGTTGCCTGGTGTCTGACTGTACATTGTTGGGCCACTGACATCCATGCAGTGATTCTGGCCATGACTCTGTGCGAGAACAACTCATCACCAGCTGATGAATTGACTGCGAGGCATAATTTTGAAAGGCAGAGCCTTGCACCTTGCAGTTGTTGGGCTGCTTTTTTCAGTGCACACAAGTTGGCTGGTTGTGGTTTGGATTGTTTGTGATTTTAGATGGGAGTGTGAATATAAGGTCTGTTTGGTTGTCATAACTAGTCGTAATTCGTAGTTGTAATTGGTAAAGTCTTTTACAATTGTAAATGAGTAACATGTATGTAAATTTTACGGTGTTTGGTTGGTAATATAAAATTGTAAAGTGGGAAAGTGTATTGTACTTTACGGTGTTTGGTAGTCGTAATGTATAAGTCGTAAGTGAAAAAGTTGACCACAAAATTAACTATTTGATGATTTAAAAGTTTTAATACTGCAAATAAATATTAAAAAAGTTAAATATTAAATTTTTTTAATATTAATATAAAAAAATATTACAAATTTGTATGACCACAAAATTAACTGTAACTGGGCTGCAAGTGAGTGGTAACTGGGTTGCAAGTGAGTATTAGTTGAGTTACGTAAGTCTTTTACGAATTACGGTCCAAACAAACGCCGTAGTTGTAACTGGGTAGTAAGTCATTTACGAATTACGGAGTTTTACGCGAAACAAACGGCCCCAGGTGAACGATTTTGTAAGTCTTTCACATGAATTGACTTCAAACTCAAATGACGTAAGTGGGCTTGTAACGTAAAGTCACAATTAGAGGCCCTAATCTTATTCCATTAGTTTTATATTTAGCAGGAGGAAAAAAAAGACACTAACCACAAAGCCCAGCCCATAAAAGAACGGACTGTACAATTCCTCGGCTTGTGACAAGAGTGGAAATGGCCCAAACAGCCCAGCCCATAAAGAAAAGACTGCAACCCAAATAGACAATAATTTATTGTTTTATTCCTCCTCCTGCAAAATATAAAACAATAAGGTCATTATTTTTTTCCTCCACCTTTTCTCATTACAACAGCAACACTATATAATTTTATTCTTCGCAATAAACCAACAGAAAATGATATCTATACATACTGCCCTTATTTCACATTTACAACCCAAACCTGCAGCAACTGTTTAGAAAAATTTCTGGGTTGCTCTCTCCTTGCTAAATCTTTTCAGCAGAGAACTAACCTTTTTCAGCTTATTATTACAGGGATTAGTCCTGTCAGCCTCCCTACTACTAAACTCTTCAGTTAACTTTCTACACTGGTCAGTTCTGTCAGAATACACAATTGAAGGGCTCTTTTCGCCGTTGCAGCTTGTATCGTTTAGGCTGTAGTCTCGACAAGCTGATGAATTGGATGAAAATGAGTTGGAATGTCTTGGATTTAGATGGGAATGAGTTGAGCCCTCCGAGTCCTCAGAGAATCTCAAGGGACTATTCTGATGGTCTGGCTCTCCAGGTAAACACTCGGAGTACTCACAGGTGCTGAAAGATTCCCTTGCGCTCTGCGTGCTCAAAGAGCCTTCGTCCGAGCGGCTGAGAAGAGAGGAGATGTCGGTGCAAGAATTCGCCCGGGAATTGTGGACTCTCTTATCAAACAGCACACATGGTTCAAAGTTTGAAGGTGATGTGCTAGGACTTGACACTGAAATGGACCTTGCTCTTGATGCATGACTATTTCGACCATGGCAAGAACGAACAGCCTCCTCGTTCATCCCGTGCTTGATGTTTCCTTGGTCTTGGGACGTTGCCTTGCTCAACAGGCTCGGTGCACGGGGAGAGCACCTAAAGAAAGTTTATATGTTAAAGGCATATCGAAGGCCAGTTGAACTATAAGTGATAATATGTACTTTACCTCTCGTAAAGAAGCATGTATGCACCTTGTTTCAAGACTCCTTGAAGCTCCACAGGCTTTACCTTCAATGAAGCAACCGAAGGTCAGCTGATCACTTTAACATTATCATATATCAGGAATTTAGTCATCCATGTCAAAAAGAAAACAGAACTTGAGCCAATGTCAAACTGTAGAAACATATAGGTGAGCTTACCACACTATCATCAATCTCATACCACTTTCCCTGTGTGTTCTTCACATAACAAATATAGTGACCAGAAAAGGCAGCATTCTTGATATCAAGATGAACCACCAATGCATAAAGACGGTAAACAGGGGACTTGTCCTCAGTTCCCCTCATATAAGGGCCAGATTCAAGCACTCAGGAAACTGGATTGCTTTGTTGATCTTGCCAAATTTACCTGACTGTGAAGCATAAAAGGAAACATTAAGATTGTTCACTGTGAGGTAAATCTCAATGTATAATGGCATAAAAACATATAAACCATTTATTTTTCAAGTTTGGAGCAAGACAAGTAAGCTTCCGGTTCACTACCTGATATCTTTTTAATGCAATAGTAAGGACATTAGGAGCCTCCAATATTGTCATTTCTTTTCTGCTCGTTCATAGGATTTGCATCTGTTTTGTGAAAAAAAGAGAGATCATCAGGAGTAGTTTAAAGTCCCAGAGAGTTAAATTTAAGTTATCATCACCAGCTCATAAGACAAACAAGAGAACAAGCTAAAAGCGACAAGAGATCGCTTAGGTATAACAAAGGGAGGTGATCAAATGTGAGCTTGATGTCACTAAACTTGCTCAAACAGGGAGATTACTATAAATGCCACTTAAGATGAATTAGGGTTTATGACTAATGCAAAAAAAACCTAGGAAACACGGACATTTCAAGCACGGACCGTGTCATGTCTGACACACATGTGAGACACACGCATCGGACATAATATTTTTATTTTCTATGTACTTTCTTAAATTCATGGTGTACAGCGTGTCATGTTGTATCGTGCTCATGTCGGCTTGTCCATGCCCGTGCAACATAGAAAAGAATGATTCTCTGACCTGCGCATTTGAAAGAAAAAGAACACCATGCATCAATCCAAATGGTTTATAGTGGCTGAACCCATCTCAGCTCTCAAGATGGTTAACTGGTTGGCATGAAGACTGTTTTGAGTGTATCTTTTAACTGGCAAGTGGGTTCCTCCTTTCAGCATGGCTATCAGGAAATCTGTGGTGCTTGTGGATGGGCGGCTGGCCCTTGGTTCCAAGGGAGGAATTTCAAAACCACTAGATTCTTTGGCAAAGAAGTGGAGAAATCCATGCACAGGGGACAATGGACTTTAACGAACTAATTTGTTATATATGCCTTGTGGAGCTACCTTTGACTGCAGATCCTTCATTTGGACCGATGATTGGCAAACCCCTCTTCTACAGAACTAGACAAGACAGATTTTTACGCTCCTTGGAATGGAATGACTTGTTTCTCTGTCCTCAGTTCAGATCATACATTGTTTTTTTTGGGTACTGGTGAAAGGAATTCTACAAGTAACCTCTTTAGATTTGAGAATATTTGATTTACACACCAACACTTCAAGTCTGAAGTCAAAGACTTCTTGGCTATTTTATCTCCCTCACTCGGATGCATGGGCTCTCCTGATTGCGATCCTCCTCAAAACTTGGAGTCATAATCACTTTGGGAGTGTCAATCAGCGAAAGAACGCCTCGAGGCCATTGACCACTTTGACTCTCTGGAAGACACTAGACTTCTCTCAGACTCGTAAGCCTCTTGTCGTGAGGACCGTATCTTGCATTCGAAGATCTCCATAAGGGTGAAGTGATGTGGGCTCAAAGGGCTCACGTGAGCTGATTAGAAGAGGGGGAGAGCAATATTAGACACTTCCTCTGCATTGCTAGTCAGTAATTGCGAAAGAATCTCGTCCATTATCTTGAGGTAAAGGGTATCGAAACTCCAGAATTAGAAAGCTATTGCTAACGTTTCTCGGACTCCCACAAATGGCTCACTAACAACCCAACCCCCCCACCCCACCCCCCACCAAAACACGCACACACACAGAATTGGATGTTGACTGAGAGACGCTATACCCAGCCCATGAATCGCTTTTGGATGACCTGGAATGACCATTTATTAAAGAGGAAATTTGAGCAGATGTGTTTGCTCTAGGGTCCAACAGAGCTCTGGAACCTGACGGGTTCAACATGCACTTCTACAAGAGATTATGGACCATCTATGAATTTCCAGAGATCTTTGATGTCTTTTACCAGGGAACGCTAGATCTCGCACGGATCAACCTTTCTCAGATTGCCCTCATCCCCAAGAAAGAAGGGGCCGCTTTTTTAGATTATTTTGGACCTAGCTTCCTGAATGGAATTTTCAAAATTATTATGAAGGTGCTCTCCATGAGACTTAGTTCAAAGATTAAAGTGTTGATTGATCCCCTCAAATTGGCTTCCATCAAAGATCGCTCCATCATTGAAAGCATTACTTCTGCGCAAGAGATTGCCTCTGATTGCTTGCAACACAAATGGTCAGATCTTCTCTTCAAAATTGATTTTGCCAGTGTTCTAAAGATCGGTTTCATTATTCGTGCGGTCCAACACTGAATAATGATTAATCGGATTAATCCGAGATTAATCGGGGATTAATCGTTTTTAAAAATTTTAATATATTTAATTATATTTATACACAACTACATACGAATATATACAGTTAATTGTTGAAAATACCTAAATATTATACAAGGCAATATCTAGATGTGAAGTTATAAACTATGATATGATGAACAAGACAATATGAATAAATAGTAAAAAAGGAGTAAAAGAACTTATCACTTTGCAAATAAATATAAATCAAAGAACTTACTTGCAAAATAAGATAAATAAACAAATTAGTCAATTTATCAATCAAAATAATGAACTTTAAAGAATGATGGAGAACGATTGCTAAATAAGTTAATCTGAAAAATAATCAAAAATAATAAAATATAAGTATCACTTTATGCAAAATATACAATAATAAAATATCATAATTCATCTTCTAGTTAATAAATAATAATTCATTTACTATTTAATAAAAGAACATTATCCAATTATCAACATTACAACATAAACTACTTAGCAATCCAACACACACAAAGTGCAGTTTTTTCAAATAAAAAAACATATGAAATACCTAAATGATTAATCGGGGATTAATCGGATTAATCGGATTAATCGGGGATTAATCGGGCATTAATCGGGGATTAATCGTTTTGGACCCGATTAATCGCCCGAGCGCATAATCAGAGCGATTAATGTAATATTAAGCGGGCTATCACCGAATAGGATTAATCGGCCGATTAATCCGATTTTTAGAACAGTGGATTTTGCAAAGATATGGCTGACTAGACCTGTCTGCTCAAAGCTTCAAGCAAGAGGACTTGGCGCTAGACGTGTGGTTGTATTCACTCTAACCTTCACTGGGGATACTCATCAATGCTGATTAATAGCGCCCAAGGGAGGCACATCAAATGTTGACAAGGCTCATGACAAGATCCTCTCTCACCATATCTCTTTACCATGGAAGCCAAAGTGCTTACTAGATCACTCCCGAGGGCCCGTGACTGGGGTTACATTCAAGATGTTGGAAATTGGCACCCAGACAATACTAGCTTAATAGTAAGAAGATGGTACCCTATTATTAATTCGTGTGGACTCGTTCATTCTCTAACCTGAAGACTCTGATCTACTGCTTCGAGTTTCTATCGGGGCTATCCATTAACTTCAACAGCTCCTTCCTTTATTACATTGGTGTTGCCCCTGACATCTCTGTGCAGGATGCTGATATCTTGCACTATAAGCTTGGGTGTTTTCCTTTCACATATCTAGATCTCCTTGTCAAGCCAACACCCCTTGCTCATCATGACTGACGACTACTTTTGGATAAGGTAGATAGAAGACTTGCCTCTTTGAAGGGTTCTAGCCTATCTCAAGGGGGGAAATCCCTCTCTCTACCACACTTGCTCAAACTGGTATACTTGTCTTCAATCGTCTATGTCAAATACTTGGGTTATAAAATTCAGGAACTACTGATCACATGATTGAGAACCGAGGTATTATGTCATTTTTTTACTCCTATCTCATACTCTAATTCTGTAGAATTAACAGATGGCTTCCGCACAACCATCCAGGGTATCGATACTGCCATTATCACCCTACTCTTTCTTTATCGTCTGTGTTCTATTTACCTCATTTTTCTTACAACTTATTATCAGTGAGTAAAATGATCAAAATTTTAAATTATATAGTGATATTCTTTCTGACGCATTGTGTATTCATGAGCTTGGGACGGGAAAGATGACTGGCACAGAACGTTAGCGGAATGGATTGTATGTGCTAGAGTTGACATCCGATCAGGTGGTCTACATCAGCACTTCTACAGCATTGGACAGCACTGTCTGTTAGGTCACCCTTCTCTAATTACCCCAAAAAAATTTCTGATTTAGGTCAGATTTCATACTTAGAATGTGAGTCTTATCAGCTAGGGAAGCATCATCGCGTGTGTTACCCTAGTCGGGTCAATAAGAACGCTGATAAGCCATTTGATTTAATACATTATGATATATGGGGTCCATGTCTACTACCTTCAAAACAGAAATTTAGGTATTTTGTTAGCTTTGTGGGTGATCATTCTCGAGTCATATGGATGTGTGCTAATATCTCGTTCTTAGATATTTTTCACATTTAAGGTCTTTTATTCAGAAATAAAGAATCAGTTTAATTTCAACGTTAAAAATTTGAGATCTTATAATGCTAAAAAATATTTGGACAACTTTAAACAATTTTTGAAATAAAATAGAATCTTGCATCAATCCTCTTACATTTACACTCCTCAACAGAATAAGGCAGTGTAACGTAAGAATAGGCACCTTCTTGACATTGCTGGGACATTTTTGTTTCATAGACAAGTACCAAAAGAATTTTGGGATGAGGCTATTTTAACTGCATGTTACTTGATAAATCGAATGTCATCCTATGTATTGCAACATAAAATCTAACATTCCATCATGTACTCCAATGTTGATTTGTTCCCTTTGCCTCTTACGATTTTTAACTCTCTATTTTGTCCATAATCATAGTCCTCATAAGACAAAACTTGATTTTAGGTCTCTAAAAGAAATTTTTCTTGGCTACTCTAAAACTCAAAAGGGTAATAAATGTTTTTATCCCTCTATAGGCTGATATATCTTGTCTACAGATTGTAGTTTTTTGAGTCTCAACCTAGGGTTTTAGCGTCTCCTTCTGCATCAGAAGATCACTATGCTTACCTATTCTATCGGGAAACATTAGTCAATAGTGGTGAGCCCCATCTAAAACTGTGCTGGTAAAAATCCACCTTGATTTCAAGATCTGCTTCAAACCTATACAAGACGACCAGCTTCTTCCTGTGCCACCGCTAGCCTCAGTACTAAGCCTTGTGCGAGAATCAAGTGAGACTGTCACAACTCAATTACTTGATAATTCTACTACTGATGATCTTCAAATTGCACTTCGAAAAGATAAATGCACTTGTACTCAGCATCCTCTTTCTAATTTTATTTCTTATTCTCATTTATCTTCTTTTCGTTCATTTATTTTCTCTTTGAACTCATGTTCGATTCTCAAGAATGTGTCAGAAGCACTTTCAATTTTAGATTGAACCCAGACGATGCAGGAGGAGATGACGGCCTTAGAGCAGAATAGGACTTAGGAGTTGGTCACTCTTCCACAGAAGAAGAAAGTTATTGGTGCAAATGGGTTTATACTATCAAGTTAAACCCTGATGGGTCTCTGTCTCGCTTAAAGGCGAGATTGGTTGCCAAAAATTACTCACAGTTGTACGGGCTTGATTATGTGGAAACTCTCTCCAATCGCGAAGATGACATTTGTGTGGATCATGATGTCATTGGCAACGACTTACCACTGGCCGCTTCATCATGGACATCAAAAATATTTTTCTCAATTGTATTCTTGAAAAGGAGGTTTACATGGAGCAACTACCATGCTTTGTTGCAGACGGAGTGCGCGCATAAGGTTTATAAGTTGAAAAGTCACTTTACAGTCTGAAATAATTTCCTAGAGCCTAGTTTGGATGCTTTGCATCAGTGATTCAGGAGTTCAGTCTCTGTCAACCAGAGAAAGATCACTCTCTGTTATGACGGATACAACATGAGAAGATGATCATGCTAATGGTGTATGTGAATGATATTATGATCATAAGAGATGACATAAAGAGTATTGATAGCATGAAAAAGTACTTGCAGAAGTATTTTCAGAGCAAAGATCTAGGATCCCTGAAGTACTTAGGCATTAAGGTGACCAGGTCCAAAAAAGGTATTCTTTTATAATAGAGAAAGTATGTACTTGACTTGTTTTAGGAGGCTGGGATGCTGGAATGCAGGAGTATTGATTCTCCAATGGATGTGAACACGAAACTGCTACCAGATCAGGAGGAGCTTCTTGAGGATATTAGGAGGTACAATTGATTAGTGAAAAAACTGAATCACCTGACAGTGACCAAACCGGACATCACATTCGCAGTCAGCATAATGAATCAATTTTTGTCAACACCGAGGACTACCCATTTGGAAGCAGTAATGATAATTTTGAGCTATCTAAAGAAGCTCTAGGGAGAGGGCTTCTCTTCAGGGTTATATCCGAATAGCAAGCTTCTCTGATGCAGATTAGGCACAATATCTTTTTGATAAAGGTCGACTACAGGATATTATGTCTTTCTTAAAGAAAATCTTTTCGTTATGAAAAACTAAGAAGCAGAGTGTAGCCTCTCGGTTCAATGCAGAGTTGAAGTATAAGGCAATGACAAACGTGACATTAGCGCTAATCTTAAACAAAGATTTATTAACAGAGATTAGTTTTCCTCCAAAGTGTCCCATAAGACTATATGATGATAAGGCAACAATACACATCACGGTTCGAAGAATCAACCGAGTCAGATATGACTCAGCCGAGTCGTATCCGACTCGACGGATGGCGAGACGAGTCCGAGACCCAATTCGACAGAGCCATCTCACTTTCGACCGACTCAGAACTGACTTGGAGTCGACTCGGCCGAATCGGCCGAGTAGCGAAACAACACGGATTGACTCGGCCGATTCGACCGAGTCACGCTGAGTCGAATCACGAGTCAGCCGAGTCGACGGCTGTGACGATCCGCTGTCTCACCTGTGACGATCGGGTTATAAAGGAAAAAGGGAAAAAAACTTACCTCACCTTCTCAGATCCAGATCTGGACCCGGCTGGCGAGACGACGAGACCATCAAGACCGCTGATGAGCCCCAGGTAACTCTCTCCCTCCCTCTATCCCCCATTCTATATCCCTCTCCCTCTCCCTCCCTCTCTGTCTCTCCCTCCCTCTATATTTCTGTTTCTCTCTCCCCATCCCTCTCTCCCCTGCTTTTTGTCTCTCACTCTCTCTCAG
This sequence comes from Agave tequilana, assembly GCA_038442645.1. Lineage (NCBI taxonomy): Eukaryota > Viridiplantae > Streptophyta > Magnoliopsida > Asparagales > Asparagaceae > Agave > Agave tequilana. The sequence continues at coordinate 35,242 of JAVJIF010023907.1, forward strand.
TTCCTCTCTGCCCCTCTCTCTCTTCGTCTTTGTTTCTCTCTCCCCCTCCCTCCCCTCTGTCTCTCTTTGTCTCACTCTTTCTTACCCCGATCTCTGTCACCCAGTTAATTTAATTTAGTTAATTTAATATAAAGTTATATAAATTCAATAGATATATTTTAAATTAATTTAGCGTAAATTTAATTAATTATTTAAGATTAATATTAATTTAATCTTTTAATGTTAATTCATTAGTTAATTTAACATAGACACTTGCTGTAGGCTGTTTAAAAATCATTAAAAAGACAAGCCATTAGAAAAGGCAGAGTTTCAGGTTCTAAACGCAGGATTAATGATGGCCATCCGCGTCTCAACATCAAGGCGCGTGGGCTCGACACCCGCGTCTCAACATCAGGGCGCGAGGGTCCAAGGCCCACGTCTCGGTTATAACCGCCCTGGTTATGGGGCCAGTCACCGCCCACATAGCGGGGAAGTTAGCCCCTCATTGTGGAGCATTTTTAGGGGGCACGTTCACCCCTGAAACCTCTATAAATAGCCCCGCCGCTATGAGGGGAAAGACACAGAGGGGAGACGACACAAGAAACAAGAGATAGACAACAGACTACACACAGGCAGACAGAGAGAGAGAGAGAAGCAAGAGAGAGCTCAACTCTTCAGCAAGCTTGCCGCGTATAAGTTGCTCTTTGCCTACCTTCTCTTTGAGAGTTTTGGTAGACGGAGCTGTGCTACTCCTACTACCAGCCGAAGAAAAGATCCCCGAAGGTCTAGACGGTCACCCGGTCAACGGAGAACAAGATTCACTCTCCATCGCCACTTGAAGAACCCAGCCTTAAACAAAGGGAGGATTCAAGACTCAACACCCTCCCTCCCTTGTAACCGGAATACTAGTCCGTTGTAATTTTTCAATTTGATTTAAGGAAATCTTACTTCGAGCTCGTACCCTCTCCGTGTGCGTACAAGAGATGGCGACTCCGCTGGGGACTTCATTTGTTACCGACGAGCAAATCGTGGCGCAAGGTGACGTCCTCCGTAAGGGGAAGATGGTCGAAACGCTAGTTGTCGAGTTCGACCAGGCAAAGTACGAAGAGTTTCTCTCTTCCGGCTCCAAGAGCCCAAGGACCCGCGTCTGCCGCAGGGTCTCGACGGGGAATGGCCCCGAAGCCCGATCTGTGGCTCTCTCGGGCGCCGCTGCTGCCAACTGTGTCAAGCAGGATACACGCGCCAACGCCTCTCAGGAGGCCCGCGTGGTCTCACGCACAACTGCCGTTGCGACCAACCGCGCCGCGCGGAACACACGCGTCAGCGTCTCTCAGGAGACCCGCGTGGTCAAAATCTCTGGTTTCGCAGACCAGGACGTCGTTGGTCTCTCTCCACCTCCACGACGCAACCGAAATGCTGAGCGTCGTCAGAGGAGGCGTGCGCGTCAGCTTCAAGTTGGAACTTCTGATTGTCCAACTGAGGCTGCACGCAACGCACAAACTGACGTCTTAGCTGCGCCGTATCCAGCGCGCGAAATCCGCGTTTGGCGGCCCAAACGCGAGACTCCCCAAGTTAGGTCCTCTGAAGACCAACTTATCAAACGCCAAGGTGAAACCTCTGCGCCTCGTCAAGCGCAAGAGGCATGCCCCCATAGGCGTGGGGCCCAGCAACCCACTCTCTCAAACTCTTCTGCCCCGACGCACTAAGCGGCAACGCGACAATCGCGTCTCGTCTCAACTGAGACGCCAGACGCGCGTCTTACAGCCGCGGCGCGAAAGTTGCGTCCCTGAAACCCGCGTCCAGGCTGTACAGCATATGGATGCCTCCCGTCTTCGACGTTGCGAGGTTAATCTCTTCGATCCCCCTCCCGTGGATCTGAGGGATTACTTGACGAAGAAAAGAAGTGCCAATCAGGTCACTTCATCATGTTGCTGCCAATGGCTCATCTCTATGCTCTCCGAGTGCCGTTGTGGTTCAGGTGTGCACCAGCAGTCTTTAGTTAGACAGCTGACCCTGATACCCCCGTCAGCCAAAAGAAGACGCTCTCATAGGCGGAGGATGTTCTCTGATGCTGAATACCCAGAGCTCACTGCGAATATGACAAGCAGGAGCAGAGGAAAACAGCCTGCAGTCAGCTCTGACGAGTCTGACTCTGAACCGGAAGGAGTGTATCGACACACTCGCACCCGGACCAGGGCCATTCCCCCGATTGATTATAATGCCCTAACTCAGGGCATTAAAATGAATGACTCTCATTCTGCTGTAGCAGAATCGCAGGCCTCAAACTCTTCTACAGAGAAAGAGGCTTTCACCTACATGACGGGCACTCCTGAGGAGACAGCCCGGCGCCTGGATCAGCAAGCCCAGGTCCAGAGGGAACAACTCGATATGATTCTTGCTCAGCGGGAATCTATCGACTCTCTCAAACAGATGCTCGCACAATTGCTCGAACACAGGAGGAAATCTCCCCCTAGAAAGTCTAAGGGCAAACGAAAAGAGGGAGAAAGCTCGTCTTCCAAGCACTCCGAGAAGAACGCGCAGTCTACTTCTGGTGCGTCTAAATCCTCATCACAGGAAAAGGACGACCAAGACCGGGGAAAGGTTCATTCTAAAAGAATGAATCAGTTGGAGCAACGTCTTGAGGCCCTCACCAACCGTAAAGGCCTCCAGGAAGCGGAGTGGTCCGGCCTTATCCGGCCGAGTGGGACTTGGTTCCATACCCGCCCAAGTTTAAGGCTCCAACCCTCCAAGCATTCGATGGGAAGGGGTCACCCAACCAACACCTCTACTACTTTAAATCCCAAACAGGGAATGTAGTAGACAATGATGCCATTTTGGCACGTCTGTTCATTGGCACCCTGAAAGGGCTCGCCTTCGAATGGTTTATGAAACTCCCGGAGGGCTCCATCAAGAACTGGGTGATTTGGAGAAGCTATTCCTAACGCGCTTCTTCGAAGACGACTCGGAAGTCACGATGCCCACCCTTTGGCTACCAAACAGCAAAAGGGAGAGTCCGTCAAATCTTTCGTGGAAAGATTTCGGAATGTGGCACTCCGATATCCGAGCGGCATGACCCAGTCACCCTGGTGGAAACATGCCGCCACAATCTCCAAACCTCACTCCTGGCTCAAATAGGAGTTGCTGAAAGCCGCACCTGGAAGCAGTTGGTCCAACAAGGTGAACAGGCTGAGGAGATTGTCGCCCGCGTCAGAGCGGAAGAAGGTAAGCCCAGGCCTGAGAGGTCAACGAGGCGTGCGCCAGACACATCCCTCCAAGCCAAAAGGAAGGATAACTTGACAGCAGAAACCAAATCCCCTACTAAACCTCAACTGGTCAAGGGAGGTGGCTCTTCAAGCCAACCACGGGCCAACAAACAGTATTCCTTCAAGGATGAACATGTCGACTCGCTCTTCAAATTACTCAACAAGAGCAATCGACTGAAGCTTCCTGAAGCTAGGCGCCCTGAGGAAGTCGGTAAAACCGACAATCCCACCTACTGCATGTACCACAGGATGTTGGGACACCCAACCAAGAGTTGTTATGTCTTCAAAGACATCCTTCAGGCCCTGATTGACGCGGAGGTATTGAAACTCCGACCAGAGCAGAAGAAGGTGACGGCTAATGTGACGTCAGTTCTCCAGTTTGGGAGACAACCCCCAACACCCTCTGGAGTAGTCCCTATCCCAAGAGGAGAGCTGAGAATGGTCAACACAGATCCTCACCAGCAGCAAGAGAAAGGCCTGGTACCTGTTCCCACCCCTCAGGGGGAAATCATGTGGGTCCACCCTGACCTTGTTGACGCCCAGCAATGGACTACTGTAACTAATAAGAAGTCCAAGGGCAAGGCAAAGGCGTCATCCTGCAATGTGGTGTGTGCCTCTTCTCGAGAAGCGGATACCGATATTCCTTCGCTAACCGACTCAGAAGAGGAGACAATAGTTCTGGCCGCAGAACCCGGTCGGCTGGTGGCGGAAACCCGCTCAGGACAGCCCTACTTGAAGCAGTATGGCGAAGTGGCGGTAACTCCTCCAAGACTCGCTGCAGAGCCAGCCAAGCCCTCCGCGAAGCAACCCGGGAAGAAACAGAAAGAACTTCGGTTTTCTCGAGTTCTTTCGAAGGACGCAGCGGAAGGATCCACAACACCTTACCGCTTTGATGTCCTGGCTCAGTTAGCCAACATCCCGGCGCGGATTACGCTTTATGAGCTTCTTAGACTATCAAAGTCGACCAGAGAAACTCTACAAGAAGCTCTGGCTAACGCTGAAGTCTTCATGACCCAGCTACAAAAGGAGGAAGATGTAGAGGATTGCCTCCACGCCTCCCAAATATCCCCTGCATCACTTTCACGGCAGATGATATGCAAGTCAAAGGGAAACATGATCGACCCCTTTACTTCGCAGGGTATATTGGATCATTTGAGGTGAACCGCATCCAGGTAGATCTCGGGTCTGCATTGAGCATCATGCCTCGAAGGGTCATGCAACATCTCGGGATTCCTACTCACCGTTTGAGCCCTACCCAAACGACCATTTACGGGTTCAATGCCAATAGTACCCGTCCAATGGGGAAGGTCAAGCTCAAATGCCAGATTGGAGACCTAAGGTCAGAGGTGACATGCTACGTCATAGACGCTGACACCTCCTACAACTTGCTGCTAGGACGACCATGGATTCATCGCAATTCTATCGTTCCTTCTACTCTCCACCAAGTCATGAAATACATTGACGGGAGTGGAAAGGTGCGAACGTTGATTGCCGAAAGGCATCCATTCAAGGGAGTGGAGAATTATTTCACAGATTCCCTCCTATATCAGGAATCTGTGGAAATAGATGAAGTCCCGCAATCAGAGGAACCAGACTCTGGCAATGAAGCCGACACCGAGCTGGAAGAAGATGAGTGTGTGTGGGAGCTAGATCCACCTGTAACGGGTATTAATAAGCCCGATGTTGATAATACCTCCGCCGATGATGTAGGCGGTTGGTACATTAATGAAGAATTAGATTTAGCGTATTTTTCTGTGTTTGCTTCTGATTCAGTGCCGTCAGACACTAGTACCGACGTGGATGACGATCTCTGGTCGGCTATGGATGCTTTGACATCGTTGCATGTACCAGTGAAATCGTCCTTTGAAACATGTCGAAATGTCGGCGATGCGCAAGAATCTATATTTATGGTTCCAGCAAGACGGAAAGGTCAAAAACCAATTCTTTTTGGGCGAATCTCGTCTGAACCAACGCCCCACGAAGAATCAGAAGGCGAGGAGGAATCCCCTCAGTTCAGTCATTATGAACCAAAAACACTCAAAATGATGAAATGCATGGGATATAACCTAACAAACAGACCCGGGTTGAACTTCGGCAAAGGAAGGAGAACGCTACTTCGATCCTTTGTGCCGAAAGGAAAAACCCCCGATTATTATCATCGGACGCGCAGGGGGTTGGGCTATGTATCAACTCCGACTCCATCAGCCTCTGATTCTGGGGGCTCATTTGGCCATAAATACTCTTCAGGCACGTCATCATGGGAGTCAGATGCTAGTGTCGGCAACATCTTCAAAGAACTTGCGGTGAACATGGTTTCAACAAGCCATCTGGAAGATGAAGATGAAGAAATGATCCGATCCGATGCAGATCCTTGGATCAGACATTTAAACACTTTGGGACACCCGCTTTGAACAGCGCGAACCACCCACAGAAGACAAGATTGTTCAGATTAATCTAGGAGATGAGGCCAACCCTAAGCCCATCTTCATAAGCGACGGCCTGTCACCGTCGGAGAAAAAGGATCTAATATCTCTTGTTCAAGAGTACAGAGATGTCTTCGCTTGGAATTACGAAGACATGTCTGGACTTGATCCTCAGGTGGCTATGCACCGCCTCAACATCAATTCGGACGTAAAGCCTGTTAAACAACAACAGTGACGGTTCCGTCCAGAAATAATGGAGGCGATTCAATCGGAGGTCAGAAAGCTTATAGATTCTGGCTTCATCAGGGAAGAGCAACATCCTGATTGGGTAGCCAACATCGTCCCCGTTGCTAAGAAAAACGAAAAGACCCGGATCTGCATCGATTCCGTGATCTGAACGAGGCCTGTCCCAAAGACGAATTCCCATTGCCAATCACAGACGTCATGATTGACAATACCTGCGGATTCGAACGAATGTCCTTCATGGACGGATTCTCAGGATACAATCAAATCAAAATGTATCCTGACGACAAAAAGCACACCTTCTTCAGGACACCATTGGGGGTTTATTGCTATACCGTCATGCCCTTCGGACTGAAGAATGCGGGGGCAACCTATCAGAGGGTCATGAATGCCATTTTCCAGCAGCAAATACGCAAAACGGTAGAATGTTATGTTGATGATATTGCGGTAAAAAGTCGCACTAAGGGTGATCACATAGCTGACCTGAAGGTGGTCTTCGACATCATGCGGGCTCATCGATTGAAGATGAATCCCACCAAGTCCTTCCTGGGGGTGGCCAGTGGTAAATTCTTAGGATTCATTGTAACCTCCACCGGGATCCATTTGGACCCGGAAAAGGTTCAAGCTATCCAGGAGATGCAGCCCCCAAGAAATCTCAAGGAACTCAGAGGATTACAAGGACGATTGGCGTACATCCGCAGGTTCATCTCAAACCTCTCTGGAGATGCCAACCCTTCGCTAAGTTAATGAAGAAGGGTGTCTCGTTCGTTTGGGACGACGCTTGCCAACAAGCGTTCGAGGAAATCAAGCAATACCTCACTCAACCACCAGTCCTTGCAGCTGCGATATCCGGAAAGCCTTTCCTGGTGTATGTCCGGGCAATGGATCATTCTTTGGGAGCTCTACTAGCTCAGCATGATGATCAAGGACGTGAGCAAGCGATCTACTATCTGAGTAGAACAATGATCGGAGCCGAACATCGGTATAACCCGATTGAGAAGGAATGTTTGGCATTAGTATTCGCCATTCAGAAAATGTGACACTATCTGGTAGGCCAAACTATAAATGTCATATCAAAAGTCAACCCCCTGAGGTTACTTATGACTAAGCCTTCATCATTGAACGGCCGACTGGCAAAATGGGCCATATTGCTATCCCAATATGAGATGCACTTTTTACCACAAAAGGCCATTAAAGGACAAGCGGTGGCGCATTTCCTGGCTGAGCATCCAGATCCGAGGGCAACCAAACTTTACGACTATCTCCCAGACGATATCGCTGAAGCCTGCCAGACCCAGACATCCTTTGAAAGGCAAGAGTGGCAACTTTTCTTTGATGGTGCATCGAGAACAAGCCCAAAGGGACATACAGTAGCGGGGGTAGGAGTAGTACTCGTCTCACCACAGAATTATGTGATTCCCCGAGCCGTCTCGCTAACTGAGCCTTGCTCCAACAATATGGCGGAGTACAACGCTCTTTTGATTGGGATGCAGTTCGCCGATGAGATTGGCGTTAAAAATCTCGAGGCATACGGCGACTCTAAACTCATCGTCAACCAAGTTCGCGGAGAGTACGAAGTCAGACATGAGGACCTAGTACCCTACTACAACGCAACTATCCGCATGGCCGAAAGGTTCACAAACTTCTACATTGATCATGTACCGCGCAGGCAAAATGCGCACGCAGATGCACTCGCATCCCTCGCGGCCTCCTTAGCTCTTCCAGCTGGAGCAATGGAGAAAGTATTCGTCTACAGCCACGATCTGTATTGCCCGAGAACTGCCCTCGAAGACTATCAGGAGTCAAAGGGAGAGTGTTAAGGCGAAGAAGCGCTGGAATTGTCAACCGGGCCAGAGCTTAAAGACTGGCAATTCCCCTATATCGACTATGTCTTGTACGGCATCCTGCCTGAGGACGCCAAGGAAGCGGCTGCCGTTCGAAGGAAAGCCCCTAAATTTTACTACAATGCGATTACACGAACATTGTATCGTCGATCGCATGACGGGATCTTGCTCCGGTGCCTCTCACCAAAGGAGGCTCAAGAGATATTGAAAGAAGCCCACGACGGCATGAGTGGAGCCCACCAACCCGGCCCAAAATTGGCACATCGACTCCAAAGGTTGGGTTACTATTGGCCCAAGATGATTGCCGACGCCGTCACTTATGCTAAAAGATGTCACGCTTGCCAAGTGCATGGTGATTTCATCCATCAAGCACCAAAGTACCTCCACTCTACGACCTCTACCTGGCCATTTGAAATGTGGGGGATGGATGTAGTTGGCCCTATCAGCCCACCATCATCATAAGGACATCGGTTCATTTTGGCAATAACCGATTACTTCTCTAAATGGGCCGAGGCCATCCCTTTGAAGGAGGTAAAATCGTCTAACGTGATCAAGTTCATAAAGCATCACGTCATTTACCGTTTCGGTGTACCTCGGCGAATTGTCCATGACAATGGACCCCAGTTCATCAGCCAGGCTTTCCAGAGATTCTGCGCTAAGTTCAGAATCCAGAATGTGTCCTCAACGGCATACTATCCTGCTGCTAATGGCTTCGCAGAAGCTTTCAATAAGACCATTGGCAAGCTTCTCAAGAAATTCGTATCGAAAAGTCAACGGGACTGGGACGACAAGTTAGGTGAATGCTTATGGGCCTATCGCACAACTGTGCGAACCCCGACTAAAGCTACGCCATTTTCTTTGGTATATGGGTGTGAAGCCGTCCTTCCACTCGAAATCCAAATTCCATCTCTACGCGTTGCCCTGACAGCAGAGATGACAACAGAGGAGAAGCATCGACAGCGACTCCAAGAATTGGAAGCCTTAGATGACAAACGTCTACATGCCCAGCAACAAATCGAGCTTTACCAAGCTCGAATTACCAGAGCCTTCAACAAGAAAGTTAAAGTGCGAACTTTCAAGAAAGGCGACCTAGTCTTAGCCGTCAGAAGACCCATGGTGATGACGCACAAGACAAAAGGAAAATTCCAACCCAAATGGGAAGGACCATTCGTAGTAGAGTCAGTCTACTCAAATGGATCGTATCGCCTCATAACTTCAAATGGCGATACACTCATGATGCCGATCAATGGCAGATTCTTGAAGAAGTACTATCCTTAATAGTACTCCTCCTCCGATCAAGTTCAAAATTACACCTCTGATCAAAACAAGAAGAGTTTCTTCATTAATATCCAACGCCTCCGACGGCTAAGGATAGAGGAAAATGTTGGCTTCTAAGCCCAACATAAGTCTTCGACAACTCATCATGCTGAGGGGAATAGCATGGCTAGCCCAATTCAAACGTTAGTTGGTAAAGGCACCTCAAATCCGTTGACAGCTGAGGATTTGCTAAAAATCCAAAGGGACTTGTTCCCATTTGATCCGACGCCTCCGACGGCTAAGGATAGAGGAAAATGTTGGCTTCTAAGCCCAACATAAATCTTCGACAACTTATCATGCTGAGGGGAATAGCATGGCTAGCCCAACTCAAACGGTAGTTGGTAAAGGCACCTCAAATCCGTTGACAGCTGAGGGTTTGCTAAAAATCCTAAGTGGACTTGACTCCACTTCCCCCTCCAAAATCCCTTACCAATTCTCATCCACAGAATGGTAGGTCTACAAAATACAGTCGTTGTCAAGTTAACACTACACCTCTGACATTCCAAACTCCACTTGTCAATTCTCATCAATAGAATGACAAGTCCTAAAATTGCTCATATCGCAAATCAATAATTGTCAAGTTAACACTACACCTCTGACATTCCAAACTCCACTTGTCAATTCACATCAATAGAATGACAAGTCCTAAAATTGCTCATATCGCAAATCAATAATTGTCAAGTTAGACACCTCTGACATTCCAAACTCCACTTGTCAATTCTCATCAATAGAATGACAAGTCCTAAAATTGCTCATATCGCAAATCAATTTCTGTCAAGTTAATACTACACCTCTGACAAATTACTGTTAAGTTAACACTATACTTCTAAACAGTACATTGAGTTTCTGTCAAGTTAACATCACACCTCTGACAGTCACCTTCCTTCAGACTTCCATATCGAAGCTGAAATGAACGATGCTAAGTTTAACACTATACCTCTAGCGTCCAGGTCATCGCCAAGTTCAACAATATACTTATGGCCATGACTTTTCCTCGGACTTCCTCCTTGAAGTCGAGATGACCAATGCCAAGTTCAAAATTACACCTCTAGCATTACCCTCACTGTCAAGTTAAACATCACACCTATGACAATGACACTTTCAGTTTTCCCAAATGAAAGCTGAAATGCTCCTGAGTCAAGTTAATATCACACCTCTGATTCATATTCTTGTCAAGTTAACATCACACTTCTGACAAGACAACTTTCAACCCGTTAAGTTAATATCACACCTCTAACGGTAAAAACTTTCCTAGATCCCCTGCGAATCTAGCCTCACTTGTTATTCTCCTCAACAGAACAACAAGTCTACCCAAAAACATTGTTAGGTTAACATTACACCATTAACAGTGTTTTCATTAACTCCCCGGCTGATCTTAATCAAGTTAATCCCAAACCTCTAATAAAAGTTCATCTTCCCTGGGGGTACCCATTCAACCTGTTACTTTCTTTTATAAAGTAGCAGGTCCACCAAAAATCATTTTATCTTTGTCAAGTTAACATCACACCTCTGACAGCATTGTGGGATCCCTAAGATAGGGTCTTTTCTCCACAAAATTTGACTTGTTAAAAAAATTTCATCATAGTTTTAACGAGCCAAAGATTCTTTGCTTCTATGCATCTGACTAAAAAAGAAACAAGATAGTTCAAGACAATAGAAGAGACAAAAAGAAAAGTGTCACTTTTATTTATATCCAGGCATATGAAAGTGATACAAAACGCTCTCTTATACAATAAGATTGAGTGTTACAGTTAAGGAGTACACGAAGAAGTCCCTCTCTCTCAGAGGTTGCACTCACTCCTTAAAGCTGCGTTTGATTCCAAGTACAAGATGTTTGGAAGAACGCCAAAATAGAATCAGACATTGCGGCAACGATCAGAAGCTGGTTGCACCACGATGCAGATGTAAACATCGAAGAAGCCTCTGGTTGACCGAGAACAATGGTGCTTCTTGAGGTCTGATGGCAGCAGAGTCTTCTGATTCCACCTGACCATCCGAAGTGGGGGTATGATCCTCCGTTGATGAACATCTCTTCCGCCAGAAGGTTGTTCAGTGAACATGGAGTTTCCTCGATGTCACTTCTGAGGTGAGAGAGGAGGTTTTGAGACCTCACAGGGGATGCTACCCACCACTGTATCCACTGCAACCCCCGCCGCCATACCCACTGTGACTGTGACCAGCCCGCAAGCATGACTGGTGCATCGCGTCCAATGAGATCTTGACGAGGGTTAAGTCCCCGTCAGGGATCGTGATTTCTTCCCTTGTGGACGACGGAGACTATGATTTCTTCCCTTGTGGACGATCATCGAACAAGTTCGCTGGCCGATATATTCTCCCAAGGGCCCAGCGAACGTGAAAAAGGATGATCAAGCCTACCTGCAAGAAGCAAACAAGGGAATGAGACAATTCAGAGCTTAGTATACTTCGACAAGAGAAAACTAAGTCACAAACGCGGTTATTGCTGAAGACTGCAGACGTGGGAATGACCCGCACACTGGGCCAGACTCCTGCGACAACAGAAACAGACGCGAGCAAGACTGTGATACACACAGAATTCAAACGCGACCTAATTCCACATCCGCGTCTAAGATACAAGGCGCGCAGAGAATCAGACGCCAAAAAATTGCCATCTCTCTGTTGGAGGAACAGGAGTTGCAAAAGTTCAGGCCTGAAACCTTCGATCCGAATTGAAGTTCTTCCAAGTCAGTGGCCTCAAGACGCGAGCTCTGTGTGCAAAGCCCGCGGCCAGGTACCAACGACTTCAATACTTGCGTTCAAAAAAGTTTAAGTCGATGGCGCAAATTCCAGAAGAGGAATGCACCAACCACGACTTCACAAGAAAGTCCAGATGGTATCTCTCTAAGAGATATACTAAAATTCAAACTTGGTTGGATCTAAAATGTCATGGTAAGTGGGCATGGCATACCCGCAGAGGCCTCTGTTAAGAGTTGAACTCTCTGCATTAAGGCGCGGACGTAAAAGGTGCTCAGGGAGACGCTTCCTATCATTGAAATCACTTGACAGTGGTAATCTACTAAAGAGACCAAACAGAAGCATGGAAGCTCTGGGTCATCTCCGTCCATGGAGGCAAACCCCTGATAGGGTCCTTGGAGGGAGAAGACAGAAACTCTCAGAGCACTCGCTCTCAAAAAGAACATAGTCTAAGTATGGACTGTTAAAGGGAGAGGAGCCCCTATTTATAGGCAGCCCATAATAACCGTAGTTAATGGTTCATCAATTGGAACCGTCGGCCTTAATGACCGCACGACTGTCAAAGCCCAATGGGAGGCTGACGCGTGGAGCGTCGCTTCGGGAAGCGTCGAAGACGCTGGTTTCCAACCGCCAGCGCCGTATTGGCATTAAAAGGCATTAACGCCTAAGCCCAATGAAGAACTGACGCGTGGACAAACCGCTTCGGGAAACAATGGATGATGCGGGTTCCCAATCGTCAACGGAGACTTGACGTTCAAAGATTTCACAAAATCTTTATCACAGGCTGTTTATAACGCCTGGGAAATCGTGCCAAAACGCAGGTGTGAGAGCTGCGTCCAAAGATCCGCGTCCCCTCTTTTCTCAAAAATCGGCGTCCTCCTTAGAAGTTCCTTCGCGTCTCTTGGATGATTCAAAGTCGATCCGCGTCTCTCAACAAAAGGGACTCATTTTGGGGGCCCCAGTGGGAAAGCACATAAAGCTGCGTCCTAAGGCTTATGACTTCAGCAGAAAAAGCCCATCACCTTTACAAGCATCTTGGAGCTGCGTCTACATCCATGATTATGGGTCTTACATTGAGGCCCAGCGCCGCGTCCCTGACTGCGTTAATGTTAAGGGGCGTAAGACCTCATTATCCTGAACTCTGCGTCTGGATAGAGTTAAGGATTGCGGCCAATGAACCACACTCAAACCCGCGTCCTCCGCGTCTGCTTGAACCGCGTCTTCACTGGCAAGTCAGAATCGCGTGCCTCAAAGCCGCATCTCTTTCGACGCTGCGTTTCTCAAAAGAACTTAGTTTTCATAAGTTCAGTATTCACAGTCAGCCGGAGAGCACAATTAAAGACTATGATTAAAGGATTGAATCCATCCGCAACGAGGCAATGAAGGTGGAACAAAAAAAATTTCAATGACTTTTATTATTCAAAAAATGATAAAAGTAGATACAAGCACTCTTGGTAAATAGAGTGTCCCTTTCTTTACAAAAAGAAAAAAAAAGAAGGAGAAGGCTAAAAATCCTGGTTCGCCAAAGAACGGATTTGTTCTCTGAGGCGATGCATCTCATGTTGACGCGCCTTCTCAGCTTCCATGAGAGCTTGGGCCCGCAGGTCCGCCTCAGGTAAAAATCCCTGCGCTCGTACTCGGAGGGATTCCAGCTTGGACGAACGAACAGAGAGGTTTGCTTCAACTTGCGCCTTGGCAGCCTCTAACTCCGCTAGCCTCTTTTCAGAGGTAGCAAGCTTCTGTTCGTTAATAGTAATCACTGCCTCAGCTCTGGCTATGGCGGCCCGAGAATCAAGGATAGCCTGCTTTGCAGCCTGTATGATCATCTCAGATTCCTTGGACTCGATCGCTAGCTTTTGATGATCAGCCTGGAAACCTTCGAGAAGACGGGTGTTATCGGTTATCTGCTCCTCCACCTCTCTTCGCTCTTACTCTTGAGCAGCAAGGAGCCTATTCAGAGTTTCCTGGGCCTCGTGGAATGAGCCGGCATTCTCCAGGGATCGAAGCTCTCTCAGGTTTTGTCCCAGCTGCTCCACCAGCAGCAAACACGCCTGGGCTAGTGAGGGGCCTCCGGCCAACTTGATGTTTTCGACCAGGTTTCCGAGATACGTCTGGGCGAATTCAAAAGAGCTACCCCCAGACAGGATGAAATCGATGCACGATCGCATTGAGGTAAAGAACTGCTGCACCGTCTGGCGTGTCAGGAACTCCATGGTATCATCACCCGAAGTGCTCCCCGATCTCCTTTCTATCACGGGGTGAGGGATGTAAGCCGATTCTTCTGGTGCAAGAGTCGGGATGACCACGGGTACGGCAGGAGCAAGAGTAGCCACTGACGCTTCTGGGGGTGCTACCTCCGTAGAAACCTCCACAGCCGATGACAGGGTAGTGAGCTCGACCTCCTCAGAATCCTCGGCCGAGGCTTGAGCTGTGTGGTCTCCCGGGCAGGCACTGACCGCCAAATCTCCTCCTACCTGAGCTTCTTCAATGCTCTCTGCACTTGCCTGAACTTCCTCAATGCCCTCTGCAAATTACGAGAATGTTAGCCATGACAGCAAAAGGAAAACATTTATATCAACATTTCCTTACTTGGCTGGGGGTCCAGAGCTGGCGAGTCCTTGGGTGAATCCTGTAGGGTGGAGGTCTCCCCGACTTCTACAATTACCCTCTCTTGAGGCACCCCAGTACGAGGAGACTCAGCTCTCTCCTGCTGAGCCAGTTCTTGTATCATCTCCTCGATCTGGGAGGAAGCAGCAGCCTCGCTAACCATGACTAGCCCTGCAACACGAGGCCAAATAAAAAAGAAAACGTCAAAAATCCTTCTCCTAGTTAGAAGGATGAATTTGGCAAGTAGTGTACCTTCAGCAGCCTCAGCAGGAATAACTGCTGCTAGTGGTGATGTCGTCAACGGCTCACACCCATATATTTTCTCCTCCGAGATGTGTGAGAATTTGCTCGGATCAGGAGGAGCAGGTTCATCGCCAAAGTCAACCTCATCCTCAAAATCGATTTCCTCTTCGGATGATGAAGACGACAGCTCAACACGAGGGACCTCGGCAACCGGAGCCTTGCCTCCAAACACCCCAGTGGTAGGGCTGGGGTCAACTGTCCGAGCACTGGAGATGAATACACTGGGAGACCCAGGCTGCTGTGCCTCATCTCTCCTCTCGTGAGCTGAGGAAGACCCAGGCTGAGTTGAGACTCCTGGAATCTCAACATCACCCATTTTGTCGACCTCCGGCTGCTGTGCCTCATCCCTCCTCTCGTGAGCTGAGAAAGCCCCGAGCTGAGCTGAGACCCCTGGCCTCTCAACATCGCCTCCGCTCATTATGTCGACTTCGAACTGCTCGGCCTCGTCAGTGGCGGTGGGTTGCCAGCAGGCTCAGCTTCCTCCACAATCCTGGGGCCCCTGCTGCGCAACCTGCAAGCAGGGACTAAGGGGGCATCATCCTCATCCGCCTCTTCTTCCCTCGGTTCCTCAACACCAGAAGGGATGTCCTCGGATGGAGAAACTGCAGCCGTCAAGTCTCTCCGGACCTTCTTTGGGGCAGGCTCAGCAGTGGAGGTAGAGCTTTAAGGACGCTTACCCACCGCCTGTCGAGCCTTTGCTGCTCGCGGCTCCCCCTCGACCCCCTTCTGACCTCCTTCAGAGCCTTCAGATACTGCTCGACGTCTCGCGAGCGTTTAGTGGACCCCGACCTGGCTTCATAACCTGCATTGATACTCTCAATGCATGAATACTCCGGAGCGAAATCTGGTGTTTGGTTGGCCTGGAAGTACCAAGTACAGAAGCTGAAGCTGGTACGGCCCTTTGATAGGCAGCCGAAAAGTTGTTTCCGTCTCTCCGGCCACGCTATAATACCAAGCCCGAGCACCTTCGAACAAATTCCCACTGAAGGCGAGTCGAGCATTGGGGTTGCCGACATATAGTTGATCATAGCCGAACTGTCAGCGAAGCGATTCGGCATATACAGCTCGATCGTGCATGAATTCCCTTGCCGAAAAGCACATACCCGGGCCGAATGTTGACCAACCACCAGAAAACCCTCGTTGACAGCCTCGTGAAGTCATCTTGGCCTGCGGAGTCAGTAAATTGTTCCCCGAAAGATGCACCAGGAATCGCGAGGAAGCAGCGATTAAGCTGGTAGTTCGAAGCCGACATAACGCACTTTCGAACGTAATACATGTAAGTATTACACCAGTTTGAACCCTCCAACCGCTGCACGAAAGAATAAACCCCTCACTCCAAGACACCGGCGTCATCAGGGAGGGACAGTGCATAACGTACCAAGCCATTAGGTACGTGTAGGGAAGCTCAACCCGAGGGTTAGGGCGCTTTATCGTCGGCCTCCCCTCCGAGTCAACAATCACCTTGCCATGGGAGTCGACGGCCTTCCCTGCCTCGCACAGATTTTGGGTTAACGTCCGCAACCCGTTTTGGATACTCGCCGCCATGGCCGAGAGAAGGGCTATGGGCCTACCATAAGCCAGGAACACCGCCGGGTACACTACGTCGGCAACAATGACTTCATGTGGCAGCGTTGGCACCACACAGCGCTTCAACCACAGCATTAAGAAGCCCGCCAACAGTGCGTGGTCGGAGATAGGGATCCGGGCTCGATGATGGAAGCTTTCGAAAACCGTGTCAGGTTCGAAAACATCCTCGTTCGACTCCGTGGTGTAGGAGTCTACATAAGCCTTGATCCTGTCGGCAATCTCCTCGTCGGAGCTGGGAGCCAGTCGGGTCACCGGACGGTCTTTCTGGTTGACGCCATTGAACAAGTAGCTTGCCCAAGACAGCTGCTTGACTCCCCCGCCCTCCAAGAGGTTATCTGGCCGCAGACGTGGAAGTGACATAACACCTCCCAGTAAGTCTCGTACACTCGAGGAGACCCTTTCTTCATAAGGTGAAGCTCCTCAGTGGTTGGGACGTATTCTTCATAGGGAGAATCCCCCATTACCAGCCCCGAGACCTCGTACAACTCGTGCAGGGCGAGACCCATCTCCCCGACCGGAGTGAAGAATGTCCCCGTCAGAGGATTGTAACGCTCCAGGATCCCAAAGAAGTTTTGGGAGCTCGGTGGGATACCATATTGTACGGCCCTGACTGCTTGGTACAATTCCGCTTGCTCCAACAAGCCTCTAAGGTCGGCAAGGACGAAGCTCACCATCCTGCCCCACCAATACCTCTCAGTGGAGTGGACCCACCCGGGCGAACGGAACTCGACCGAAAATCACCCCCCACTTTCATGAACGCGTTGAGGAAAGTGGTGCCAAGTTTTGGTGTCTCTCCAACTGGGTGATCAATCCTGAGCAGCCCTGAAAACAGGCCGAGAACCTCCCTATCATGACTATCATGGCGATATACCTTTTTGGAGCCTAGGTCGCCAAGAGTAACCTCAGGGACATATCGGGAGAGTTCCCATTTCATTTTCCGAAGGACGGACATGTGTTGAAGATAAAATAGCGGGTACATCCTCTCCCTGTTTGGGAGAAAGAATCTTCTATCCCCTATCTGACGGAGCCATTTATAATCTCCGTCATACAAGGAATAGCCGCCCTCGCTAACACGGTCTCCAAAGAAGAAGGCAGGCTTCTCTAGCGGAACGCGAGCATCCGTTGTGAATGTTGCGTCAGTCATAAGCTCCCGAAAGGTTGCCATGTCAACATTGGAGAGCCTCCTCCTGCGCTCCTTCGACCCATCAGCAGTCACAGGTACGGTCCTTTGCAGCACAAAGGTCAAATCACGGTCAGCACCACCTACGTGCCCGAAGTGGCGCCTCTTGGAGAGTGGGGCAGAAGTGTGTTGCACTGCAGAAGAAAATGACACTTAATCAGAAATCTGTTGAAAAAAGTTAAGTGTCTATAGTCCAGACGCAGAAAAGATATTGGACGCAGAAATTGTCAAAATCCGCGTCCATGCCTGAAAATCCGCGCAGAAGAGATTCTGGACGCAGAAATTGTCAAAATCCGCGTCCAGACTTGAAATCCGCGACCGTGAGGCCAACAGGAAGCCTGCGTTTTGAAATCCAAGACTTATGAAAATTCCTAAGTACTTGGACTCAGGTGCGAGATTCATAAAAGACCAGCACCTGATATCACAGAACGCAAGGATCAAGTTCGCGTCCGAACCCTTCACAATTAGAAATATTCTAAGTGAAGAATCCGAAGTGCAGGGCTTACTGGCGCTCTATATCCAATAAACAAGCGCATCCCAAGTAGATAAAAGCGGTGGGGTCATCAAACCCGCGCCTTGTTTATCAACTCAAAGACCGCGTCTGAGAATCAAACATGGTTTCTATTCTATGTTGACGGTTCTCCTTTAAAAGAGGGATTTTTAGGAGTCCATGAACTTCCATTAATGGCGAAGTTTAAGCCTAACGGCATTATACCTGAGATTGGGGCTTCCTGCGCGGAAGAACCGCCCCTCTGGGCCTCGACGACGGCCGCTTTTGAAGATGATGCGGTTGGCTTGGCCTTGGGTGCCATTGTTAATCAAGAATCCGATGATGGACGATGAAGAAATGAAAAGAGACAGAGAAGACTCCTTTTTCAAAAAACCTAACAGATGCGCTCAAAACGAAAGAGATATCTCTTTGACTGTTGCCATTTATAGGCACGAAGATTCGCAAAGATACGCGGCGCGTGGCTCGATTGGTTCGGCATCGAGTCATCGCTTGACGCGTGGACAGCTCATTTAATATACCGGGAAGTCCGCGCGCCGAAAAGAGATGTCCCGTCGGTTCCCCAGAACAAGTGGCGGTGCACTCATGACATGGCATGGATTCGCACCCAACAGGCGCGCCTCTTCGATGGACGTGCCCCGTCAGCACAGCCATAGTCGCGTCCAGAAAGTCGCGTCCTTACTCAAAAGGATGCGTCTCTCCGAAGTTCGCGTCTTTCCAATCCGGCCTAGCATCGCGTCTGCCCAATGGAATATCAGTCGCGTTTCCATTTCCAAAGACGCACCCCATGAAAGTCGCGTCTTTAAAGCGGTACTATCTCTGCTCTTCAAAAAAAAAAGAATCAGTTCAAACAGTACACTGGCACAAGCAGACGACTGTCCACTCCTGGCTTAAAGTGCACCCACGACAGACTTAAAGCAATCGGGGAGGTTTAGACTGTGTATCTAAACACTCAACTCGATCAACTCTGATGGCTTCAAAGAGTTCTACAGTACACTCACGAAGACCATACTCCAGATAAGATCAAACCCGAGCATCAACAGTCCAGTCATAAGGGTAAGCTCAGCTAGAGTCCAAAGTATTTCGAAATCCGTCCCAGTTAACCGCGGAATATCGAAAAACCTTGGAGGGGGTTCTGTAGGCTGTCTAAAAATCATTAAAAAGACAAGCCATTAGAAAAGGCAGAGTTTCAGGTTCTAGACGCAGGATTAATGATCGCCATCCGCGTCTCAACATCAAGGCGCGTAGGCTCAACACCCGCGTCTCAACATCAAGGCGCGTGGGCTCGACACCCGCGTCTCAACATCAAGGCGCGTGGGCTCGACACCCGCGTCTCAACATCAGGGCGCGAGGGTCTAAGGCCCACGTCTCGGTTATAACCGCCCTGGTTATGGGGCCAGTCACCGCCCACATAGCGAGAAAGTTAGCCCCTCATTGTGGAGCATTTTTAGGGGCACGTTCACCCCTGAAACCTCTATAAATAGCCCCGCCGCTATGAGGGGAAAGACACAGAGGGGAGACGACACAAGAAACAAGAGATAGACAACAGACTACACACAGGCAGACAGAGAGAGAGAAGCAAGAGAGAGCTCAACTCTTCAGCAAGCTTGCCGCGTACAAGTTGCTCTTTGCCTACCTTCTCTTTGAGAGTTTTGATAGACGGAGCTGTGCTACTCCTTCTACCAGCCGAAGAAAAGATCCCCGAAGGTCTAGACGGTCACCCGGTCAACGGAGAACAAGATTCACTCTCCATCGCCACTTGAAGAACCCAGCCTTAAACAAAGGGAGGATTCAAGACTCAACACCCTCCCTCCCTTGTAACCGGAATACTAGTCCGTTGTAATTTTTCAATTTGATTCAAGGAAATCTTACTTCGAGCTCGTACCCTCTCCGTGTGCGTACACTTGCATCTGCTAGTAATTCATTTGCCTACTTATAATTTATATTTTTGACTAAAAATTAAAACTATCATATTATAGTTATCATGTGTTTACATTATAACAGTATATTTTTTAAATCCAACACTCCAATATTCAAAACACTTTTCTACCCATTCAAATGTGAGAACTGGATTAAAGGTCATTAAAGGATTGGAGTCAGATTTGAATAAACAAGTAAGAGCAATTAATGATGTAAGCTATCTAATAATTTATTTTTTCTACCGACATAATGTTATGCATATGCAAATATTAACATTTATAATGTGGATTCTCGCAGATAAAATAATTTGTGGACGGAATTAGAGAATTTGAAAACTCACTAACTAGGAAAGCAGTGAAACAATCTCTTTTATCTGATTGGTGAATTAACTATGACAAAGAAACTCTCAATCTGTAAAAAAATTACCATTAAAGTTTTAAGCCAAGCATGTTTTTCATCGGATTGTGAAATTGGAGCATGTGGTCGCTAATTCATATAAAATTGCGTAACTGATCGACCAATAAAAAATTGTATAAACTAGTGTTTCTGCATTACAATATACGGCTACGAGCAAGAATTTGACATGCCAACGCAGCACCGATCATTATTACAACTCAATTGATCTGAATAATATTTTCAATGATGATATATTGGATGAGTAGATTCGGAAGGGAGAACCGATATTACCACCAGATGACTTAGGTTGGTCGGATGAAGGTATTCATTGTAGTGACGAAAGTGATAGTGGTAGCGGTGGTGATGACGACAAAGGTGGCGGCAGTATGGCAGTGATGACGACAGTGATGGCGTAGACATTTGGATCGGTTAGTCGATTTGAGTTGTAACGATGATTATTCGAGTGGACGTGATAACTACTCATAGGGTTATCATAATCTTGAAGTTCTCATTTGCAGGGGTTGAGTTTGACATCAGACTAACATTATGGTGTGAGATATGGTGATCGTACTCGACAGAGACATAATGATAAATTGATAATGGTGAATATTCTATCACTGATTATTCTAGCACTGGTGAATATTCTACTAGCAGCACTGAATATTGAGGTTTTAGGTATTATCAGCATAGAGGTGATATTGCATAACCCCTACCGTCATATTCTCTGATGTTGGATCCTCTAGCTAATCATATCAGCCTACCAGATCTCACCAACAAACTTACTGTTATCCTTATAGAAACTATATACATGGTTTCTATACTCATCGCAGGGATGATGATAATAATGATTTTGTGCATCATCGCAATTCATATGAAATGACTACATTAGCAGGATTTATAAATATATTTTGTGCAATTTATTATATTATGCATGTATTTTGATATGTTTTTACCGAAGACGCGTGTATTTATACTTCTGCTTTATATTTAGTGTGTTAAGTGAAATGTTTTGGACATGTGATATATGAATATTGATGTCTACCTTTTTTTTAAAGATTTGTCATGATTTTTTCTAAATAAAATGACCTTTCTATGTAGTGTTTTGCGCGTATCACCTGAGACCGATCCGAAACGTCGCGACTGATCCGTCTCAGTGCCCACCGAGTCGGCGGCCGCGATCGCGACTTTGAACCATGATACACATTGCAGAAAATGACGTGTTCCATAAGAGAACCAAACCATTGAGGCTAATTGACATATAATTCGCAAGAAGCTTGAAGCAAATATCATTGTGGCGAAACATGAAGCATCAAAACACCAGTTAGCACATCTTCCTACTAACACTTGGTAGAATAAGAGTAGATTTTATTTGTGACAAGCTAGGCATGTATGACGTATATGCTCCAGCTTGAGGGAGAGTGTTTGGAAAGATGAGTTATATTAAGAGTAGAATAGTAATAGGAGTTTAGACTTTCTTGTATTTATATAATATAATTGAGAGGATCTCTCTCTCTCTCTCCCCCCCCCCCCCCCCCCCCAAAACAAATCTCTGGTACAACATTAGCAAAATGCACCCAAAAAAGGCAATATATGCAAAATTTGACCTCTTCCTGTCACAATCATCTGCTTACCATTTTACAGAAGCACTGAATGCATCAAAACAGAATCACACTGGCACCTGTTTTCTTTTGTGAGTCAAGAAATACCAAAACTAAAGGAACATGACATTGTAGCGGTTTCAGTTTCATCCCAGTCACTGATCCACTTAGCAACAAGAAAGCAGCAGATAAATGGCATCAACATTGCGTAGTCCAATCGCGCCTATATGTTAACTATATTTTAGATTTCACATGATTGCTTTTGGTTTAATGCTTGCTCTTCATTCATTTGGTGATTGTTAACATGATGGGTACCTTTTATTGTTACCTCTTCACATTCTATCTCAAATGTGATGGGAAACATTCGAATGCAAGATGAGTTATAAATCATCATTACCAAATTAATACTCGAGTTCATAGTTATGGCGTAGCAGTTTAGAAGTAACTTCCGACCATAAGTTTGAAGAAACCGAGCAGCACCAATGATACTGGCTAGCCACATTCCAAATGGCCATATAAAGATGCTTAGCAAATCCAATTTAATCAAATAACAAAATGTTATTGCAACTGAGATCATTACGCAAAAGAAATGAGGAATGAACCTGTTGCATAAGTATTTGTTCTCTCCATCCAAAATTTCAGTTGCAGTAAAATGTTTAAGTGCATGTTCAAGGGTCCCGACATCTCCATTAATCTCCACAGTAAGATCCAGTATGCGTTCAAACCGTTCAGACTTGCATAGGCACCTCATGCACCTTATCTGCATTTACTAATCAGCAATATTTCTTGTAGTCTCACTAAAATGAGCTCTCATATGGCACTACAATAAAATAATTATCATGTACGAAAGCAGCAAGAGTTGAAAAGTGTATACCTTGGAGTGGAGGTATCCACCAAATATTAACTGTACAAGAGTTGTTTCTTTAGCCATTGGGTCAATTACATCTGGTCCAGCTTCCTTAAGACACGCAGATTGCATTGCATCAATAGCATATCTGAAAAAATAACAGTTAAATAAGTGCTTGAAAAAAGATTTCAACCATAGGGCAGACAATGACCTGTGAAGAAAAGTTACAAAAGATATTGACAATATTTTAGTGACTGGATGAGCCCAAGGGAAGGCAAAATTTCTTCTTTCTGTGTGATGTACCCAAGGGAAGAGAAGGGCGTCTTCTTCTTCTTTGTGTGTGTGGTTGGAAGGTTTTTTTTTTTTTTTTATGTGTGTATTTGTGGTGTGTCTTTATTTTCTTTTTACACAAACAATATTTTTTCCGCCAAGTGGGTTTAAGGATTTTCTTAATGTCTTCTAAAACATAAATGATTATAATATTTTTATATTTGCAATTGCAATCCATAAGTGCATTTTTTAGTGTTTTATTTTATTTTTGAGATTAATAAAGTAAATCACTAATAAACTGCAATTATGGACTCAAATTGAATTATCTAATATAACTATTACTAAGAAATGCAAATTATTTTTCATGATTTATTTTAAGAAATCAAACAAGAAAAGAGGGATTTGCGTCCAATTAAATTAATCTGATTTTACCTATTATTATTTCCTTTCCCAGCTTACACAACAACCACCAAAAAGAAAGGAGAAAGAAGAAAGAAAATCAAAGATAAAGGACCAAGCAAAAAATCGCTACATAGCCAGTAATTAAATTAAAACAAATTAGAAAACGAACACAATGGACAACAAAGACCATACAATGGGGTAATATACAATGATTGTGGGATATTTGGTTCCATCTAACCATATCTACTATGACACAGGACTCTTTCATTATGTAATTTCATATTGTGTTTATTAATTTTTGATAGTGTATTCATAATTGTCTGAAATGTTACGACAAATGGACAACAAGTGAAAACACAATATAGGCTAAGCCCTCCAAAAACATAATCGGATAAATAGAGTACCAACTTTCTAGTTATGTTGTTCACTAGTACTCAACTATCAAATATGGAATAATTCTTAATCACACATGACTTTAAACATCTCTCTTTCATATATGATGCTCACAGGAATTCCCACAAATCCCCTAACATCAGAGGACAAGACAAAAAACCTAACACAAGTCCAACACTTAGTGCAATTAGGAATTACATGGACAACTCGAATAGCACATGGGTCAACTCAAATGGCATCTGTCACTATGGATATAAACATCAAATCCAACTCTCTTTTGAACTGTAACCGGGTCTGATGCTAATTTGTTACGGCAAACTATGAAAACACAATATAGGTTGAGACATGTTCTAACCTAAAACTGAAAGGTAGAGTCCCGACTTTCTATTTATATCCTTCACACTTTACTGAACTTTTCTAGTGTGGGAGTGTTTGTAATCAACACACGAACTTAAACTAAAGGGGTTCTAGAACAATGAGCAGTTACAAAAGGTGGAGTAGAATATAAATTTCATTTGTAGTACTGTTGTCATTTCGTTAAAATCATTTGCACTTCCTCTCAGGTGGATAATATTGATTTGGGGGTGGCTATAGAGATTGAAAGGAGACGAATGTATTAATTAGGAGCTTTAATTTTAATTTTTCTCCCTTTGCTTTTGAAATCTTTGTAGGTTTCGGTGTGTTACTTCTGAAACTTACCGAAATGAAACTTACCGAAATTGATGATACCAAACGCGTACCAACTGAAACTTAGCGAAACCAAAATTGCATGCCAGTTTCAGACGAAATGGTGAAATCTCATACCTTGGGTTAAATTAACAACTACTATGTACATATGAACATTTAATAGGATATCTTTACCATGATTTCCAAACAGTGGGATTAATATCAACAAATACTAAGTGTCAGTCAAGTTTAAAAAAACACAAAAGTACATATAGAAATTATTTGAATTATAAGCGGCATTCATGTTATAGTTTCCTTCCTGATAGTCCTGGTGGAAAACAAAAAACTTTGCACATGGGAATGTAGCTGATGACATCAGAAAGCTTGACCAATCTTGCAAGTAATCATAGGCCTGGAAATTAGCCTGAACCATGCCACCCCCCAACTAAGCAGACTAGCTAAAGCTTTACAGGACCTAACTTTAACTGTACAGAAAGTATGATGTAATACAAGTTCAATTAAGGACAATGTACTTATGACCCTATATGGCTTCTGTCCAAGGAAAAAAAAAGTTTGTTGAAGATGAGTTCTGCAAATAGATCTGGTTAGGATTCTAGAATATTTGGTTAGTTTTAGACTAGAATCTTCTTAACACCTTTAGTTATGTTCAATCTTTTTGTTCTGCCTAATTGATAAAAGCATATCTTTAGATTTACCTAAGATCGAATTGTTTTAGGTAAGAATCCTTTTTATATATTTATCTAGATGTAGTTGCCTAAGCTCTAAGCAACGATTTTATTCTAAGTATAGAATTAACCTGTTCATGTAATTAGTTAGACAAAGATGATCATTCACTAGAAAATTGAGAGTTGCTCAAGTTTCTTCTCTGTGAT